>JBAMAX010001463.1:0-18797 GCA_037043745.1 Chymomyza amoena | reverse complement strand
ATTCAAAACAAGATCTCAACGTTTTACGCGTCAGAAATTTTATTGACGACGATGATGATCCCAAGTATTTGACCCGGACTCAACAAGATGTGGCGGAATTCATAAAAGATTTATTCCAAAAAGTCGATTTGCTACGTACCGCTGTGAAACATACCACCATTTTCAAAAGAACATGTATACACTGCAAATTCGTTAGCACGACGTCACAGGAGGATGTCGTTCTTCCGTTGTCTATTGAATTAGCAACAAAGAAAACTGTAACATTCCAGACTTTGCTGACGATGCTTTCAAATCAGAAGATTTGCAAGACGCAACATGCAACAATTGCTCCAGAAATAACCTTCATCAAACATCAGAACTAATCGCTGGAGAAATACTTATAGTTCAGCTACTTTTGATGCGATATTATGAAAATACCGGAACATGGGAGAAAGTTATGAAATGTCCAATCAAAGGTATTCAGTCGGGAATGTACAAAATTAACGCTGCCAGATATAAGATGATCAATGCCATATTCCATCATGGATTCGCAATGACGGAAGGGCACTATACAGCCATTATAGGAGAAAGGCAGAATGGGAAACAAGTTTGGTACGAGGCCAACGACAGTATTGTACGACGGGTGAGATGGCCAAGCAACGCGCAGGGAGCTTACGTGTTCTTTTTACAAAAGCAGCAATAAAATTAAAGCAGTATTATTGTGCAGTGCGCATACAGAGTTATAGTATAGATCATACGATCGAATATATTGGATTTCCTGTTATTACTTATTCGCGAAAAAATGGAGAATATAACTTGCAAAATAATGACATTTAGCGCAACAAAAAGGGATGATATCCCTCCTAACCAAAAAAACCTTTCAGGTAAAAAATGAGTGTCGGGTTCCCCCCAAAAAAATCACCGTTAAAATAGATCACCTTTTCCAAAAAAAGTTCCTTGAACATAAAACAAAAATTAATGATATGAACTCAGTCGGCTTAAAGCCGTTCTACATTAACAAGTAACGTGCTGCCCTCCAGTTGGACCAGCCACTTTTTTCCGCATTGTACGAAATTGATAGATTCGGATGCTTCTCGTGTATAGATGTGATAAGAGTGAGAAGATGCTGTCGTACGATAAAAAGGCTTATAACTTATCAACAGTGATTTGTAAAGAAGCTCACCGCGTTTCATGTACGAGCGCCTTAAGATCTACAATATCAAGGCTACAATCGCTGGTCGATAAAATTCGGCCTCGTATCTTTTTTTAATCATGCACGTTAAAATATTTTTAACTCAGGTTATCTTTGCACCACTCACTATTGTTCACAAGTTGGTGACGATAATTTTCCCAAAAATATAATCTTTACAATATTTTTTTCAGCTCAAGATGAGGAGTGGCTCGTACAGCCACTACTCAAAGTAAAGGAGAGAGTGTGCTGCATAGTAGGTTGCACACACACAGGACCACCGTACACGCTACATACATTTCCGGTGGATAAAAATGAAGCAAATATTTGGAAATCGCTATGCAATATTAAGCCGAGGTTTTTAAATCACGCCCGGCTTTTCATATGCAACGATCACTTTTATGCCAAAGATATTATGGATAAAAAGCTAAAAAAAATGCGAGACCGATTATGCATATTGAAGCTCGCACAAGTGGAATAAGCCAAAAAATGCAAGTACCACGTGTGGATGAGCGCATAAATAAAAAAGAAGAACTGGTAACATCGAGCCAAATTCTGCCCGATGGTTACTTCAAGGTCTCCATGCATAGCGATGAGATTGACCTGACTTGCTCTCATTGCGAAATGTACTGCCGCAACGAGGTAAACTGGCGCTCAAAAAAATTCGAGCAAGAAAAGCAAGTCGGCAAGCTCAGAAAAGAAATTGAAAATCAGCAAAGCCACATTGATGCATTATTGAAAAAGATAAAAGACATAAGTGAAATGTCAGCATCAAGGTTGGAAACAGCTGATCGTGTTCTAGTTGAGGGCGACATAAGTGATGAGTCCAAAGCAATTGGAAAAATACTTATTGAGGGAAAGCAAAAGTGGTACAGTGATTTGGAGAAAAATACACTGTTAAATATCAACTATCACTCCACTAAATGCTATAAATTCATGAGGTCAAGCCTCTCTTTCCCTCTACCGCATCCTAGAACACTACTCAATTGGAGTCCCATTAGGAGAGTACAGCCTGGCATTGACCCAGAAGTATGCAAGAATATTGCAGAGCACGTCAAAAGCATGACACACACAGAAAAAATATGTGTGTTTGTATTTGACGAGATACACGGTAGAGCAGAGCTCGAGTACAATTCTACAACTGACAAAATTGATGGCTTTGTAGATCTCGGCAATGGAAGAAGGGAGAAAAAGGTTGCACATACCTTCCTCTTCTTCCAAGTAAAAGGCCTTGTACAACCGTGGAAGTATGTACTCTCCTACTACTGCGCTGAGACTGTAGTGAACGTCGATAATATGAGCGGCATTTTGCAAGAAAACCTAAGTGCCCTAAAACAGATCGGCCTACAAGTCAGAGCCATCATCTGCGATCAGGGTGTAACAAATGGAAATTTGTTCAACGAAATTGGCACAAAGGAGGAACTCAAGTTTTCTGACGCAGATGGCACTCTCATCTATCTTATGTACGACTACGTTCACCTCTTCAAAAGCATGCGAAATTGCTTATTGGTGAACGGCATAAGTACGCCAGTCGGCCTTGCACAGTGGGATGTCATTTCGGAACTATATCACATAAACAAGCGCAGTGCAACAACGCGCATGGTTCCGAAATTGACAGAGGCGCACGTATACCCCAAAAAATGGCATAAGATGAGAGTGGGCTTGGCAGCGCAGGTTCTGTCAAAATCGGTTGCAGATGCAATTAAAGTATGCCATAACAATAAGCAGTTCTCCGATAAAACTGCGGGCAACGCACTGCCAACAGCCGATTTTGTACTAAAAATTAACGACGCATTTGATCTCCTTAACTGCCGATCTTTCAACGCTGGCCGAAAAAGGCCTTATTCGGCCAACAATAATGTTAAGGAGAAAATGCTTGAGTTTGCGTCGTTCCTGAGAGTATTAAAAATGGGCTCCAATTACTGTCGCGATGGCTTTATCACCACACTGCATAATATGATAGCACTGTGCGATGATTTGATATTGAACAATGGTGTGGAGTTTGTTCATCTAACGCGCTTCAACCAAGATAGTTTGGAAAACTTCTTTGGCGCGATTAGATCCAAACTGGGCAACAATACAAATCCATCAGTTCGTGAAATACAGTACCTGACAGCTCGCCTCCTTTCAATGAAAATAGTAACAAGAACTCATTTGAAAGGATCAAACTGCGAGAATGATGAGGATTTGCAACTAGATTGGATATGCCACAATGATACCGACACCAAAGCCGTCGAGACAGAACCAAGCCACCAAAATGACATGGACACAGACGATGTGGAACTATTAAATAGCCCCGAAAATATCGGCGAAATAACATCACGCAGATATTTTGACGGGTATTTAATATGTACAAGCAAGTTTGATTGCGAGGACTGTGATAACGCAATGCAAACAATGGAGCTCTTCCAGAAGGATGCATCCGAAGAATTGATAGTAGCGAAAAATTTTCGGACTCAGTGCTCCATTTAACAAATGCATCGGATATGTTTTATCAAATATGCAATTTGCACTACAATATCTTTGCGCAACATTTCGAAGAAAATGCGCATGACGAAGATATTGGTAAAAAAATCTTGATTAAATGCATATCAGCGACATATAAAATATATCCGGGGTGGTTTGCTACTGACCACAGATGCAATTCCCATCGTCAAAGCATTCTCAGCAAACTAATCGTTGTGCTGTTGAGGAAAAAAGCCGGATGGCTTTTGGAAGACCTCAACATAGACAAATATAAGGAAAAGGCTGCAAAACGAGAGAAAATACTTCTGGATAAAAATTGGTAAGCATATAAAACATCTTTCACCAAATTAATGTATTTATATCTAATTATTGAATTTTCTTCTTTTACAGTTGAGAATGCTTTGGTGACATCCATTTCATATGGTGGCTGCCATTTAACCATCCTAAGCATCTGCAAATGAGTACGTGAAGCGAATATATAGCCTCTCCCTATTAATAGTCAACCTCACCTTCAGGTGCACAAACGAGGCTCTGACGACCGAGAAGGGGCGGTATAACCCGACATTTTGCGCAGGAGAAATACTGTCGCTGCTTATGGATGGTTCTTTTTTTTTTTTTCAATCATGATATATGGCGTCTCCATATTCATGAAATACGGCGTAGTCCAAACAGTCAAATTATGGATGCGCAAATGATGACTGCTCTCTCGTTCTTTGTTCTTTTGTATTGCAACAACAACAAACAAGCATTTTTATGCGTGGGCGGTAACTATTTGATTGTTGTTGTTTTTGCTGTGACGAACTTTGTGTATGCATGAGAAGAGCAAACAAAAAAAAGACAAAAGAAGCTGCTGCAAAAATTAGGCGTCAGTTCAAAGTGCAAATCGGTACGATCGCATGATTTCAAAGTAAACTGGTGAAAAAGTTTGTTCAAATTAATAAATAATAATAAATAAAAAGTGCCTACAATAAAACCATAAAAACTGTCTCCGAAAATAAAAATTCTGTCTCCGAAAGTTAAATTCTGCTCACTGGCGCATATTAACTGAGGACTTACCTTAGAAGCTTAAAATCTTATGTATTAAACAGGCTGCGAGTCTCGACTTTCTCAGGGGCTTAAGCTTATATTTTCTAATTATTTTGTTTTATTTTCAGCAAGACCCTGATAAAATTAATCAATATATACTTAAATAATAAGCCAGAGATTTGTTTTTTTTTTGTTACTTATTAGAGCACATAAATTTAAATTAAACATGAGTAAGAGTAATATAATATTACTAATATTGCAAGGCTAGTGAAAAGGTAGCGAGAGGAGTATATTAGTAGGTTTAATGTTGAAAGTGATCCTGGTGGAAATATTCATACTGTGCCATTAGCAGGCCCATTGCCAGAGGTTTTGGAAGAAGTCATGGAAGAAGGCATCACCACTGAAATGACTTTAACTGAAAAATTGGCTAAGTGGTATATTAGGAATCGGATTGCTAGGAACGCTTTTGAAGAGCTTTTAGATATTTTGTTAGAAGAAAATATTAATGTCCCAAGAAGTGTAGCAACTTTAATTCCAAAAATAAACAAAAAAACTGTTATTAGGAAAGTTTCTCCTGGCGTATACTGCCATATAGGTTTAAATAATCAACTTAAAAAAGCTGAAATTATTTTAAAAGGGTTAAAGAAAATTGTAGTAGATATTAATATAGATAGTTTACCTCTTTATAAAAGCTCGAGGGCACAACTTTGGCCCATATTAATCCGAGTCAGTAACTGTAGGGAGTTGTCCGTATTCCCGGTAGGGATATATTATGGTTTCAAAAAGCCAGACACCATTGAGTCCTATCTTGAAGATTTTGTAAAAGAAGTCAAGGATATGATGGAGAATGGAGTTAATGTTGGTGGAGTCTGTTTAAAATTAGAAGTCCGGTCCGTTGTGTGCGATGCTCCTGCAAAGGCATTTATTTGTGGCGTTCCTAGCCATGCATCTACGCATGGTTGCACAAAGTGCACTCTCTGCAAGAAAGTTGGATAATGTTCTAACTTACAGTACTGAGGTGGGCCACTTAATAACTGATGAAGAGTTTAGCAATAGAACTTTTAAGTGTCACCATTTAAAACATTTTTTACAAAAGAAGACTCCTTTAGAGGAATTAGGCATAAAGATGATGAGTCAAGTTGCAATAGATAGCATGCATCTGATAGATTTAGGAATAGCGAGAAAATTTATAAACAGAGTCTTGGGCAATCATTCGCTTTTTAGGTTAAACAAAGATAATGTATGGGTGGGCCTGGCTTTCATTTGTACAGAGCAAAGCTTCTGATTGCTGTCAACCTGTCGACTGCCAGAGCGATCTCTGTCTCAAATGATTGCAAGTTGACACACAGCCTCCTCGTGGCGCCTCCTGGGTAGCTATCTTAGCATCCGCTAAATAGTGAGCTAATGTGTGCAGCGAGTCACCCGGACGTTAAACGGTTGAGCGCAGGGTTTGGCACCCGCCTCGTTAAACAAAATTCCAATGAAAACCACAACCAAAGCCTCGGATAAAATCCCCCTTATGTTGACGACCACCGCAAAACGAAAAAGGACAATGATTTGAGGATATGCACCTGGAATATCCGGACCCTCAATAGGGAAGGTGCCTCTATCCAGCTGGCGGATGCCCTCGAAAAAATTAAGGCTGATATAACCGCCATCCAGGAAATAAGATGGATAGGACAAGGTTGCTCTAAGCGAACAAACTGCGATATATACTATAGCTGCCATGCCGAGAGGCGCGAATTCGGATGCGGATTCGTGGTTAGCCGGAGACTTCGTCACAACGTCTCTAGATTCACACCTGTATGTGAACGGCTGGCTACAATCCGTGTCAAGGCTAGATTTTTCAATCTCAGCCTAATTTGCGCGCACGCCCCGAAGGAAGAAAAGGACGACGCTGTTAAAGAAGCATTCTACGCGAGACTCGAGGACACATACGACCGCTGCCCAACCCACGACGTGAAGATCATCCTCGGGGACTTCAACGCAAAGGTAGGACGTGAACGCATCTTTAACCCCACAGTCGGTCAGTTCAGCCTCCACGAGACCACCTCGAACAACGGTCTCAGGCTGATCGATTTCGCCGCGGCGCGAAACATGGTAGTTAGTAGCACCAGATTTAAGCACCTCGACATTCACAAGGCCACATGGCTGTCCCCTGATCGAAAAACGCGTAACCAAATTGATCACGTTGTGATCGACGGAAGGCATGCTTCAAGCGTGCTGGACGTGCGTACGTTTCGCGGAATCAACGTTGACTCCGACCATTATCTTGTTGCAGCCAAGATACGCATGCGACTGTGCAATGCGAAAAACGTACGCCCCAGTGTGCAACGAAAGCTGGACGTCGCTAAGCTGCTAACACAACGGACAGCCGAAGCCTACACCGCTCACCTCTCGGAATTGCTCCACAAACCCAACTCCTTCCCTGATGATGTTGGCGGACTTTGGACGCACATATCCCACTCCATGCGCTCTGCCGCTGAAGATACCATTGGATTCAAGCGTCCACCCCCACGGAACCAATGGTATGACGAGGAGTGTCGCGAGGCAACTGCCGCGAAAAGCGCCGCCTATAAAAGAACGCTGCAGTCTGCCGCAACGCGTGCCATATTGGAAAACTACAGGGAGAAGAGGAAGGAAGAAAGACGCCTTTTTAGACGGAAGAAACGAGAGCAGGAAAAGCGCGATCGTGAGGATCTCGAGGTGTTACGGGGCAGAAATGATGCTCGAAAATTCTATCAAAAAGTCAACCGTCTGACGCAAGGTTACAAGTCCGGAGCATCAAACTGCCGAGACGCAGATGGGAATCTGGTTACAGATACGCAGTGTACGCTGAGATTATGGAGGGAACATTTCTCCAAGCTGCTTGCAGGCGACGACGCTACAAATATCGCCATTGGGGAAAACAACCTGATACCAACGACCAACGACAATATGTGTGTCCCACCGCCTAGCCATGAGGAAGTCCGAGTTGCAATAATGCGGCTCAAAAACAACAAAGCAGCCGGTGCTGATGGACTGCCTGCTGAGTTGTTTAAGGCTGGTGGCGACGAGCTGATAGGGTGCATGCATCAGCTCCTATGCAAAATATGGCTAGCGGAAAGCATGCCCGACGATTGGAAGCCCAGTGTCCTTTGTCCTATATTGAAGAAGGGTGACCCGACGATATGCGCCAACTACCGGGGAATCAGCCTAATTGCCATCTCATACAAGATCCTGTCGAGCGTACTATGTGAAAGACTGAAGCCATATGCCAACACACTGATCGGTCCCTATCAGTGCGGTTTCAGACCTGGTAAGTCCACCACAGACCAGATCTTCACGCTACGACAAATCCTGGAAAAAACCCACGAAAAACAGATCGATACTCATCATCTTTTTATCGACTACAAAGCTGCGTTCGATAGCCCGATAAGGGATCGCCTATACACCACCATGTCTGAGTTCGGTATTCCTGCAAAGCTGATTCGTCTTTGCAGAATGACATTGAGCGGCACCATCAGCTCTGTCAAGGTAGGAACGGACCTCTCCGAACCTTTCAATACTGTTCGAGGTTTCAGACAAGGCGATCCTCTATCATGCGACCTCTTTAATTTCGTGATGGAAGGGGTACTGCGGAAGGCCGGTGTACATCGCAATGGCACTATTTTTTATAAGAGTGTCCAGCTTCTTGCATACGCGGATGATATCGATATCATCGGGCGTTGCAAGCGAGATGTTACTGCTGCATTTTCCGCAATAGAAAAGGAGTCAGCGAAAGTGGGTCTAGCGGTTAACGAGGGCAAGACAAAGTATATGCTCCCATGTTGTAGCGGACCGCTATACTTTTGAAGTGGTCAAGGATTTCACGTACCTTGGCACCGCCGTTAACACTGAAAATGACATCAACCAGGAGATAAAGCGGAGAATTACATTTGCCAATAGGTGTTACTATGGTCTCAGTAAGCAGATGTGCAGCAGAGACCTCTCTCGACCAACCAAAGTAACACTCTACAAGACGCTCATCTTGCCCGTGCTCTTATACGGCGCAGAAGCATGGGTTGTGTCACGGACAGATGCAGCTGCTCTTGGGGTGTTTGAGAGGAAAATTCTACGCAAAATCTTCGGTCCCGTACGTTTTGAGGAAGGCTATCGCATACGGATGAACCACGAGCTGTACGAGCTCTACGACGACATGGATGTTGTGCAGCGTATCACAATACAACGTCTGCGCTGGCTCGGCCATGTCGTACGTATGGATAATGATGCTCCAGCGAAAAAGGTATTCGAAGCGAAAGCCGACGAAGGAAGACGGAGGGGACGACCACGACTCCGATGGAGAGATCAAGTGGAGGAGAACCTATCCTCCCTTGGTATTTCAAATTGGAGAAGGCGCGCGCAAAGCAGAGGCGCCTGGCGAGAGCTGCTGAGGTCGGCCGTAACCCGAGAGCGGGTTGTAAGGGCCATACGATGATGAAAGATAATGTATGCCGTATGTCTGAGAAATTGCTGTCTGTCCGATTGTCAACTCCAAAGGAATTTTTAAGAAAGCCTCGAACATTTGAGGACATTGCATATTGGAAAGCCACTGAATTTCGTCAGACCCTGCTATACAGCGGCATATTAGTTTTTAAAAGTGAATTACCATACGACACATATTATGTGTTTTTAATATTGCATTGCGCATGTAGGTTGCTCCTTTGCCCTAGGAGTTGTATAAATAATATGGAGTCAGCCAAGAAAATGCTGGAACTTTTCGTTGATTTGACTTGGTTGATTCCATAGAAACCATGGGAATAATGTCCAGTTTGTCCGCTTATTAATTTGAAAATTGCTTGCAGTCATTAAAAAAGTCCGTAAAGATGCCAACACAGGTACTGCAACAGCTCCATAATAGAATTCTTAACGAATCAAATCAGATACACTTAAAACAGACAGTTTCAAGTTTTTAAATCAAAAGGAATGTGTTATTTCAGCAATAATTCAATGGACATAGGAATTTGTACTGCTGATGCAGAGCCATCAAACATTGAGGAGATATTTCTTATAGAAAATATAGAGTTTAAATTTATGTGCGCAAATGTCGGAGCCCGACTTTTACTTCTTCCTATTTTACACACTTGTGAATAATGTTTTCTTGTATTATGTGATTGTATTCTCTTGTTTTTACTTTCTTTTTGTAAATTCAAGACTCTGGCCACATATCGATGTGAATAGGTGCATATCGTAAAAAAGTTCACCCAACGGGCTAGAGACTTGAATTAGTTAAAACCTATTATTCCCCTTTCTGTACTTACTTGTAATGTCCAGTTACTGAGCTCAACTAAAATTTTGGTTTTGGTTTGAAAAAAAAATAAAAAATTCTTAGCAAGTAAATAAATATTATTGGTTTAATTTAGTTTAGATTTTAGAAATAAGAAAAAACTATTAAACAAATAATATATTGTTTGTTTTTTTATTTAAAAATAGAGTAATTAATAAAATATTCATTATTTAGTATTTATAAGAAATTTGTAATCGTTTTTAGTCGAGACACACACCACCAACGAAAGTACTTTCACGGCGAAAGTGAACTGTCACTTTGACATTGACATAACCTCTGTTCAATAAATGTTAATTAGCTTAGCTTGGATGCTGCTACTTGGTAAGATTTTCCAACTTAACATGTTAATCACATGTTCCACCAATTTTTTTAATCCAGAAAAATCTGATACATCACTTCATAAAATATAATTTGCAGCCCATAAATAAATATTCAAAGCCTTCGCGCAGCCGCGCCTTCAAGAATTTTACAAAAAATAAATAAACTAAAAAGTTGATAAATACCATAAAAGGTTTTGCAAAACATATGATGCAAAATTTTTGCAAATCGAGCTAAAGGTTCAATGACCTCGAAACAAAAAGGTAACTATAAAGAAATAACAATAATGCATATGTATATCACATATGTTTTGCTATGTTTCAAGCATTTATTGTTTTTTCTGGTTATTCTTTAACTTTTAGAGGCGCCCAACAAAAAAATTAGCTCAGAGGGAGAAAAAAACGAAACTGACTCTAGCTAGGCAGCTAGAAATTCATCAGCCAATCAGTCTGCCGCCCGCCGGAGAGAGACATGCGAGGCGTTGAGCCCAAAAAACATTATAATTCAATAGTATAATATATAATATACCTACATATACGTAGGTTAAAAAAATAACGCCCGCGGGAAAAAACAAAAGAAAAGTTATTTAAAAACGAGGTGCAAGTGGTGTGTGTGGCGAGAATTTTAAAAACGAGTAAAATTCAAAAAAAAAAAAAAAAAATATATAAAATAAATAAAAAAATAAAATATATTCAGAAAATATATTTAATAATAATAATAATAATATTAAGTTTAATAATAGATATATTTTTTTTGTTTAACCAAGTGAAAAATATATAAATCAAGTTGACTAAATGTGTAAACGAGAAGCTTAACAGAATAAGTAATACCACTAAAGACCAGTGCTTCTCAAACCGCTAAAACGAGAAAAGAGCGTGGCAAACAAAAGAAAAACGGGCGTGTAAAAATTTTATTTTTTTGATCTCTTTTTTTTTCTTCGCTTATTTGTTTTATATATTTTTTTTTGTTGAAAAAAAAAAAAAAGAACTAAGGAAAAAAACAAAATTTTTTTATCATATGGTGAAAGAAAAAGTCATAAAATCTTACAAATATCTATATATATATGTGTTATTATATAAATAATATATTAAATTGAACAAATCAAAAACCGACGAAAATACAAAATCAAAGAAAAAATAAAATTACTCTGCGAACACCATGGAGGCCTTCACTGGATTCGACGGGGTGAGTTTGAAGTAAAAAAACATTATTTATGTACATATATACTTAATATACAAGTTAACACAACACTTCACTTCACCCCCAACTCCCACGCTATTTCAAGTACTCATACTAATCTCTGATCGCATACTCAATCGAAGGCGACACTGGACACCACGAGCATCTGGCATCGATCAACGGATAAACCCTTGACCCTTGAGCAGCGGCAGCGCAGCCGTAACCATAAAATATCAAAGACGGCAGCGCCGCATCCATCATGAGCATTGTCAGCATTTCCTAGTTATAAATACAACTGTTAGATTCTAAGATCCAGAGTCATTGTTAGAGTTTACACTAAGGTCTGTCGAGGCATTTCCGCTGCAGTCAGGTCTGCCAAGGCAGTCCTGCTGTAGGCGGTTTTGTGATAGTTCTGTTCTTTCTATCAAGCGAATTAGTTTTAAGTTAAATATTAAAATTTTAAATAAAGTTATCCTTTTTAAATAAAAAAGTGATTTTTTAATTTACATATTAGTTAATATTTTTGTTCTTTTTTTCACTGAGTTGTCCGATATATAAAACTTTCTATTTACATAACCATATGTCTTGTTGTTTTAAAAATAACAACAAAGCAAAGCGGACCAAAAGTTTTATGACTTGTTATTTACGAATTAAGACTTAGCATAATTCGATGCAACAACACTGCATTACAGCGATAACAAGCCATAAAACTTTTGGGACAAGCCCCCGTCAGCAATACGCTTGTTGTTGATTTTTTTTTTTTCTCTAACTCTATATATACATTTTTTTTGTTTTTTTTTTTTTCTTTTTTTGCAAACGGTTTTTGCAAACATTAAAAATCATATGTTCGTCTAATTACACTGAGCGCACAAAAATTAGTCAACCTTGATTTATTTATAGTTCACTCATAGGTGTAAGAATAATTATAATGTAGTTATACTTTATCAATAAGATATTATTTAGTCTACATAAATATCCATATATATAAAAAAAAAAATATATATCGCTGATCAAAATGAGTATAGTTCGTTAATTAGGTTAATACATTTAAAAATTAGAAAAAAATGTCTGAGAAAAACAATGAATATTCAGAATAAAGTATTACGCAAAATGAATTGCTAAATTTTGAATAATAATTTTTTTCTATATAACAGGGTAAGGTAGGGAAAGCAGCCTCTTTAGGGATTTTTCCTTTAACTTACGCAACGAAAAATCATGGTAGGGTGGGTAGAGAGCGTAGCGGCAATAATATCTTAGCCTGCTTTTTAAATTATGTCTGTTGTTTGTCTTTTTCAATTTCCCTGTCTTTTTCTTGTGGATATATTTCTTTTTTTATTAGTTTTTGCATCCATTTTTTTTTTATGCGGGACTTTATGTTTTTATGTATTATGGGTGTTGTGGGTCCGATCAGCCAAAGAAGCCCCCCAACCACTGTTTTTGCTAGCCGTAGTGCATGGTCCCGGCTGCATCCCCCGACAACATTAACCCATATCTGCTAGGGTAGAGGACTTATTCACCATTATGTAGACATCAGACTTAAGTCCATCGGTAAGGTAATGGGATTGTGATATTTGTGAATAAGTTTGGCTCTATGCTAATAGAGCACCGAACAACAAGATACATTTCGAGCGGTGTACATCACATACTTACTTAAATAATAAATAAACTTTTATGAAAAATTATTATGTTTGTTTTTTTTTTATCATAAGTAATTTTTTCACAATAGAAAGATGAGCTCCGTAATACAAAAGGCTTCAGCTTCTGGAGGCGAAAACGCAAAATGAAGCTTCTAATGCATTTCTGATAAAGGGAATTGTGGCAACTGCCAAGAGATGCAAAAAATAATTCAGGAGTTGCAACGTAAGTAACAACCCTATGTTAAATTAATTTCAAAGTTGAGTAAATTTATTTTAACAAATATTTTTCAAAAAATATAGTGGAACTTAAGGCAGCAATGCGAGAAATGGAAGGTATTTATTATTGAATTAATTCCAACTTAAATAATGTAATATATTTCACAGGTAAAACGTTGCACCAAAACACAATGGTTATGTCGGCATTGGCGGAAATAAAAGTGGACACAGAGTGCTTGGCCAAAAGAGACCAAAATGTATTAAATATCCAAGCACGGATGGCCGGGCAATCATTCGACACGCCCTTCGTGAACCTTTTGCTCCAGCAAACATCATTGCCCAAAACTTTTCAAACCGTCATCACCACCAACAACAGCGGCAACGACGCCAGGAAGGACGGCCACAAAACATTTCCCGATCAACGGTAAGAAATCGCCTTCGTGAAGCTGGACTGAGAGCTAGAAATGCTGCCAGTGGACCGATGTTAAACGCTGCACATCGCAGAGCTCGTCTGCAGTACGCTCGCGACCATGTTAACAGGCCTATGAGAAACTGGAACAATGTTCTTTTCTCTGACGAATCCCGGTTTTGTCTGTATGGAAACGACAGAAGACCTCGAGTTTGGCGCCGTACAGGAGAACGGTATGCGCAACGCTTAAAAAAAGTTTCAGTGAACACTCGTAGTAGACCATTCGGTGTACTTTCGCGTAACTAAAGGTGAACTTGTAAATCCAAGGAAAAATTGGTTTAGTTAGCTACCTTACAATAAGCGAATTAAGTTTGAACTTTTTTTCATCCGGTTTAACCCATTACCTTGTCTGTGCCTTAGACAAGAGAAAAACCTGGCTAAAATTCGTTTTTCTTCGAACAAGAAAGCGAAAAGCAAAAACCAATTCTCCAAAAAAACGAGGCACCTCAGTTCTGCAAGCCCAGCGCCCAGACGTTCCGGACTTAAAGGTACTCGACGTAGGATCCCTAGTAAGCAAAATCGCTAAAAAGGAGGACATCCACTCAAGTCGCCGGACCAACTAAGAAATAATCCAAATAAAATAAAAAATTGTTTAAAAAGAAAGAATTTAAAAATTCAAAAAAACGAAAATAAATAAGTAGAAAGAAGAAAAGAAAAAATAAGTAAAATAAAAAAGAAATTTTAAAAAAAGATAAATAAAAAAAAATATTAAACGGAAACCAATAAAAAATAAAGAAAATATTCGTTATAATAGAGTAAATATTAAGTGGAAAAAGAAAAAATCAAAGAAAAGAAAATAAATTTGTAATGCAGTATTACATAACCGAATATTAAAAGAAACAAAACATTTAACACTGCAATATTTTATAAGTCCAAAATATTAAAATACTATAGAAAAAAACATAAAGTTTTTAGTATTACTTATATGAATTGTCTTATTACATTACTAAATATAAAAAGAAAAAATTCATTGTACACAAATGGTAAAGAAATCTTCATCGTTAGCATTCCAAGATTGGAAAAAAATATATGTAAAAAAAAAAATATTTCTAAGGCTATGACTGTAAAGCCAAAAGAAAACAATATATAATATTAATAAAAGTAAAGGAATGCTAATTGATAAGTTACATTGTATCGACCGAGGACGTTCGTGCTTAAGGGGGAGGAGTTAACACAACACTTCACTTCACCCCCTACTCCCACGCTATTTCAAGTACTCATACTAATCTCTCATCGCATACTCAATCGAAGGCGACACTGGACACCACGAGCATCTGGCATCGATCAACGGATAGACCCTCAACAACGATCCGCGGCTAGAACCTCAACAACGCTCAACGACTAGACCCTCAGCGACGAAAGGCGACTCCAGACGATCAGCCACTTGACATCGTCAGCGGCTAGGCCCTTTGCGACGCTCAGCGGCTAGTTCTCCGGCGACAAAAGGCGACACCGGACGATGCCGCCACTTGACAGCGTCAGCGGATAAACCCTTGACCCTTGAGCAGCGGCAGCGCAGCCGTAACCATAAAATTTCAAAAACGGCAGCGCCGCATCCAGCATGAGCATTGTCAGCATTTCCTAGTTATAAATACAACTGTTAGAGTATTAAGACCTCAGTCATTGTTAGAGTTTACACTAAGGTCTTTCGAGGCATTTCCGCTGCAGTCAAGTCTGCCAAGGCAGTCCTGCTGTAGGCGGTTTTGTGACAGTCCTGTTCTTCCATCATCCGAATTAGTTTTAAATTAAATATTAAAATTTTGAATAAAGTTCTTTTTTAAATAAAAAAGCGATTTTATAATTTATATAATATATTTATATAAGTATAATATTATTATACCATGGTTACAGCCCACGCATAAAAATGCTTGTTTGTTGTTGTTGCAATACAAAAGAACAAAGAACGAGAGAGCAGTTGCTCGCTCAACACAAATTTGAGAGCGTAAGCAGTGAGGGAATCGCTCTCTCGTTTACCGCATTTTAATATCCACAGCATGGTATAATAAGACAGGTAGACGACTCTGAAATTTCACTCCCACAACAATTCTTAATTTTAGTTTCGTTGTAGTTTCGTTCGTCGAAAAATGTGGGAGAAATCTACTGGATGTGAGCTACGGGAAACATATCTCATTTGCGAAAAACATTTCGAAGAAAGCGATTTTTATTTCGCGACAAACAGCTGCAGTAAGCGAAGACGTCTGCGCGCTGATGCAATTCCAAAATTTTCAGGATTCAGATATACCAATCACCTGCCATCGTTATTGGATTGTACCAAAAAAGATTTTAACTCTCAAACGGAGTAAGTTTAAGATCACTTTTCGTTTGTTTAAAGCTTGCATATATTTACATTTTTTAAAACGTTATGTATATATTTCTTTAATGCACAGAAGTGAATGTATAGAAGGTGCCATTGCATTTGAAAACTTGCAATTAAAAACAAAAATAAAGGACTTAGAAAGGGAAAATACTCGACTGAAAGAGCAACTGGATGAAGAGAGGCGCTTAAATAGTTCGCTTAACCAGATTTTTACGCCATCTCAAATGCATCAAATGCGAAGTGGAAAAAGAGTCAAATGGAAAGAGGAGGATATATCTGCTGCCATTTGTTTGCACGCTGCCGGACCGCGAGCATATCAACACCTTTATGCAAAAGGGTTTCCTTTACTGTGCGTGTCAACATTGCAAAAATGGTGTAAAGCAATTGATGTTTCGTCTGGCCCATTAACCGCAAGCATCAATCTAATGCAAAATTCTGTTGACATCGCCGACGAAGATAAGATTTGCTGTCTAATCTTTGACGAAATGAAGGTAACTGCATCGTATGAGTGGGATGCCAGTGAGAAAACTGTTTGGCCACCACGTGATTACGCACAGGTAGCGATGGTTCAGGGTCTGCGGAAGTCATGGAAGCAGCCTATTTATTTTGATTTCGACCAGCCCATGACTCTGGCTATTCTACACAGCCTAGTTAAAAAACTTTATAATGCAGGTTACCATGTCGTGGCAATGGTGTCGGACATGGGGTTAAGTAACTGTAAGTTATGGAAACAGTTGGGAATTTCTGTGGGTAAGAGCACGTGTAGTAAATTTGAGTGAATTAGTTAATGTTTTTCAAAATTTTTTCAGAGAAAACATGGTTTGAACATCCAGCAAATTCTGATTTAAAAATATTCGTTTTTGCGGATGTTCCTCAACTTGTGAAATTGTTAAGAAACCACTATCTCAATTCGGGATTAGTGATAGATGGACACTTGTTAACTGTGAAAACTATTAAGTAAACCATGGTTCATTGCTCTTCTTCTGACCTTTCAATAATGTGGAAAAATACTGAGGAGCATTTGAACGTGCAGAGTTTCAGAAGACAGCGCGTTAAGTTGGCCACACAGCTGTTATCAAATTCTACTGCTAAAGCTGTCTTGCGATGCGGAATTTGGAATTTATAGATGGCACTATGGATCATAAAACATACATTGAAATTCTTAAAAAAAACCTCCAACATAGTGCCGATCACCTTGGTTTTGGGTCAAATTTCCACTTTTATCAGGACAATGACCCAAAACACACTGCATTGAATACACGCCTGTGGCTCCTTTACAATGTGCCACATACATATGCTTAATCCGCCGCCACAGAGTCCTGATCTCAATCCCATTGAGCACTTGTGGAGCAGCTTGGAGAAAAGGCTCAGAGGACGAGTAATTCGTAGTAACCCAGAACTAAAAGCCGCTCTACAGGAGGAGTGGCGAAAAATTGATGATAACTACTTGGAAAATTTAGTTGCATCAATGCCAAACCGGGCCAGGCCGTAACCAGCCATAGGGCCCGACGGGCCCGGGCCCCCCCGAAATTCAGCGAATCCTAACATTTTGTGAAAACATCATTTCAGAGAGACAGTTTTCTTACAATAACCGAAACCGAATATTCTTTCCAAAAGAAAAAAAGTTAAATTTATAGTTAGTTACCGAAATATTCATAAATTTTTAAATAAAATTAATTTTTAAAGTAAAAAACTAAATATAGTGTTTTTGATTTTGATCATTAATTTTCTCATTGGAGTTTTCCTCTAAAGGTAAGAAGGAAGAAAATTTGAATCAAGCGCGTTGAATAATCCACCATTTTCTTTCTCAACTGACGACGACAGCACTCTGTCGTCGTCGGTCGGATGAGACGTGAAATTGTAGGTCGCTGCGCAATACACAGTACACCGTGCACACCCAACACACACATTTATACCCAACTTGCTTTCAACTCAACTCAACACACACACGTCGCGCACTCACACTCGGTTGCAGTTTCGATAAACAACTGAATTGAAACCATCATTGAAAAATGAAACGTGCACAAGGCTTTGGCCAACCAAGTATTGTTGGATTTCTGAAGAAAGCTAAGAAGAAAGAATCTGGAGGTAAGTTATGTGCATTTCGACCTTACTAATAACTGGAGTCATGAAAGAGTAGTGAGCATAACCTCAAACGTCAATATTGATTATTTTATTCGTAGTTTTTTAGGTGTTACAAATAAATGTGTTTGTGTGTACAGATAGATTAAACTATTAGATTCTCTACTTGAAAAACATTTTTCTAATATAAAGATTTTCGAGAATTTTTTATTAATTGAAATTGATGTAAATAACACTTATCAAAACTAAAAAAAAACTTTGTTTGAATTTTTCCTGATTGTCGTACCAGTGAAACTGTTTTCTCGTCAGTAATATGGAAAATTGTAATTGTCATTTAAAATTTATAGATGACGTAGATGACGATTCACAGCATAAAGTACTGAATGAACCAATATCTGGTGAAACTTCTACAACTATTCAAGTACCTAGTGAGTAACAAAATCGTTATATTAAAAAATAAATGAAAAATGAATGAAAACTAATGTATATGTTCACGAAAATTATTATGTTTTCATTTTTTTGCACACATTTTGTATTCTAAATTACTTTATGTTACTCTCCAAAAACTTGTTTCATTTTTATACTTAGACAATTTTCCTTATTTATTACAGACG
>JBAMAX010001462.1:0-110768 GCA_037043745.1 Chymomyza amoena | reverse complement strand
TTGTTTAACTTATATTTATATGTTTATTATTATGCCCGTGAATTTAGTTTTGTTTTGTTTATATTGTATTGTATTGAGAATAGTTTTATGTTTGATTTAATGTGAGTATAATTTGTGTTTTGTGATTATATGTTTTGGTGAAGTTGTGTTTGTTGTGTAGTGTTGGTGTTGTTGCTGTTGGTATGCGACTGCTGATGCTGCTGCTGGTATGCGACTGTACCACAACGCCGCCATGTTGCAGCCACTGTGTTTCAGTGTTGTGTAAGGCCAAATTATCGTTATCAACTTGTTTTAGAGATGGCAAAAGCTTATGCCTGCGGCGAAGATCAGTTTAAATGGATGGTGCAAAGAGACGATTACAGTTAAAGCTAAATATTGAAATTATGGGCTGGCCACGCAGGGCACATCATTTATGTTAAATATAAGATTTTTATACTATGTGTTAATTTGCTGTTCATTGGCTGCTGCTCCGAACAAGATTATTGAATGCACTCGGTTTGATTCGATCTAAACTTTGTTTCAAAACTCTGCACAATAAAACACCTGCTGGAACTAATGTTGAACGATATCAGTTTCCCAGCTTTGGTGGAGTTATCTTTTTGTAAATGGTAGCTAAAAATAATCTACAGATAAAATCTTTTTTGTAACTAGAACACTATGTTAACAAGTTTAAAACATATTTTATGATATGCTGTCCCCCCACTCATACTCCACGTATTTACAATGTTCTGAATGTTTGTTATTTACGCTGTACAGCACTGGAAAAATGCATAAAATATAAATCAGTAAGAGTAAAAAATAAAAATCTATGTCAAATAATAAAACAAATGCACAGCGTTAAATGTTTGCCCAGCAACACTCTGGAAACACTCTGGAAACAGTTTTACCTACTGCTCTCTGCCAGTGTTGGCAAAAGAGATATGAAAAATTATCAAAAATTATGTTGTAAAATTTACAGCACTCAAAGCGCAGCATAGCGGCTGGCTGAGCAAACAGGCCAAGTGATTGATGGCCAGCCAAGGGTTGGGCAACGGCTGGGTCTACCATGTCTACCATGTCTACTATGCATATATAAAACTATGTAGTTGAGCGTCATTTGTGAATAACTAGGTAAATATTTGGACGGGCGGGCTTATCTTTGCGAGCAACTGCAGCGACGACTGCTAATCAGGCGCTTATCTAGCTCCAGAGCTAGCATAATTTATGTTGTTTGAGTTTGTTTTGGTAGTGCCAAAGGTAGCACCTAGCTCCATGTAACACCTGAGCTTATCTCAGCGCCAGGGTGTACTGGTTGCAGCCAGACAATCAATCAGTGGAGCACTCTACTATACTTTGCTACTTTGGGTGCAGTGCCTGTTGAGTGTCAGTCGTAGGGGCAGTTGAGGCTTTACACTTGACTTGATTTTGATTGGGATTGGGTTTGTGATTGTGGCCAAGAGGCAACATTTATAATGGGTGATCCATCAAAACATTGAAATTTATTAGTTTTGTCAGCTGCGTGTCAAACAAAATCACATTTAAAACCCTTCACAGGCTGCTCCTCCAACCCTCCTCTATATATGTATATTCCCTTTGTGGTTTGTCAATTTGTATTGCAATTGCAAGCTTCTGGGGTTTCGGCTGTAGGGAGGTCTGCTGGTCCGGTGTTCTGCCCTGGTTTTAGTTTGCTCTCTAATTATCCAGCTTTGACAGCAAGTTGCATGCCTGACCTACTTTTTTTGCTTGGATAGTAGGTGTCACTCACTCTTTCTTTTTTTTTTTTAATGATTTTTTGAGCGGTTTTTTTCGAAATAAAGAATTCGTCATATGGAATGTGTGCGTACATCTGTTTGTTTGTGGTAAACCTTTGTGTATGCGTACATCAATTAAATTGTCAGCAACAATAAAGGGTATACGAAAAAAATGGTTTAATCTTAAAGGGAAAAATCTAATACACTTTTACAGACCGCTTGAATGACGCAAAAATTTAAAAAATACACTTATACGGATTAAATAAAAATAGTATCGGTTCCGTTGGTGGTTTTAGGGAAATTTCTTTGTGCCCCTTACAAAATATAGATTTTGTGAACAAATTAAGAATTAGCTTTTTTGTTATTGATTTTCAAGAAAAAAGAAAACGTTATTTGGTTCCAAAGGAAAGAATAGGTAAAAGGTTTTTTGTTCGGATACCCTTAAGTACTAAGATACTAAAAATATTAAGTACTTGTGAGCCCGGCAGACGTTGTCCTGCTAAAACTCTTAAAGTGCATAAACGTCGCAGATTCTCTGGTTAGCTTTTCTGGAAAAATATAAGATTTTTAGATTAGTTTGCAGTTCGATTCAAACTTTAACCATTATTAGTCGAATGTCGCGCTTCACAGGTCTGTCTTATCCGAATTCTTTCACGTTCATTGCGATCTTCACGTTGCTGGGCAGTACGATTAGATTGATAATTAATTTGATTCGTTGCATTTCTTCCAATTGAAATACATCATGCATTGATCGATTAGGAGACGGCATTCCCAATCATAATGCTTTATTAACCATCGCCAAGCATACATCTTCAGTATGAATTAAAGCTTCATTGTAAACTTCCGGCATAAATTCCATTACTTTGCTTGACGTACTCAAAACTAAATATCTTCTGATAAATAATCTTTATATTTGATCCACAATTCTGGTGGATTTGATGGAAAACTAAATAATCGCAAATAGAGCACGTATTTGATATGGATGAGCAGTAATAGCAGCATCTGCTAAATAAACGCCATTCACTGTTCTCAATGATTCAAACGATGTTGGAACTTGAACATTGCAATAGGCTTAAAACCTCCGTATTGACAACCTCTAACACACGCAAAAATCAGATTTGAAATTCATTTACGGGTTCATGAGAGCATCCGTAACACGTAAAACATAAGTTTCTTTTATGTGAATAGATTATCTCAATAGAATAGTAAGAATTTCTTATTGAACAAATTAAAGGAAAATATTTTTTGTGCAATGTCGGACAAAATTGTCGGAAATTATGCCAGGGTTGCATATTACAGATTTCAATAATCTATTTAAGAAACTCAGTCAATATTCGATTATAACGTTCGTTATTTTGTAGTTTAATAAATTTTACATTTACAGGATTATAAAAAGTTCACTATTTCAGAAATTTAATTTTGCTATGCAAATTCGTTATACGAGAACTATTATGGTTCTTAAGATACTATAACAATAAGACTACGGCTAAAGAAAAAACCAAAATAAAACTAGATTTTATATGTAAAAAGCAATATAAATGAGATGAAAACTTAAAATCTTTTAGAGAATCTAGTATATAAAATAACTCATTAGTATATTCTAGAAGACTTTTTGATAATTGATTTTCTTACCTATAAAGCCATTATATATATTTCCGCCTGTCTTTTTATATATACTTCTACAATTTGTAGGTAAGTAAATCCATAATATAACTTATTGTCAGCCAGTTTTTCGACCAAACTTATACACTCTTGGCAAGGGTATATAGAAAAATTATGCTTAAAAGTTATGTGCATTCGCAGTTTATGGTTTGTTTCTGTATTGCTCGTTAGGTGTTGGAAAATAGTTGGTTTTTTATGCGCAAGTGTAAGTCAAAAGGATGTGCCAGTTTCGCCGCTGGAACCATGTCAGGGACTACCCAAGTATGCTTGGCCAACTCGTTAGGCAAATGAGTAAATAATATGTGTGCAGGCATTAAAGAACTTTTTTTTTGTGGTTTATACTAGCAATGACTTGAAAGGATTTCTGTGTTTACACTGAATAAACGTCGGATGAGTTGCCTTTTTAGTGACTTAGTGAAGCTTAGATGAAAGAAAATTTCTCATTTACAGCATCAATATGACATCATCAAGTTCGAAATCCCAACAAGTGCAAGGCAGTCCTTTAAACTCCTGCCACAAAACAACAAAAGCAAAAGAGCAAGTCACACTTGTACGCTACTGTGCAACGATTGACATTTTCAACTAGGCAATGGCTGCGTTCTATAAACAAGAGATTTAGCATCCCATCCGGAAGTTAATGCCAACTCACGTTTAGCTAATAAAACCCAAGCGCATAATAATATTTTGCCAAGTAATGTGAACTCAATTAGTGCAACAACAACAACATAGATCAGCAGGAATTACCCTTAAAACTGAAGGCAAGATTTTCGATATGTGGTACTAAGAAATTGGAATTCGCTACATGCGGCATGCAACTTTTTTTTTTTTTGGCTAGACGTTGAAATACATAATTAATAAATACGTCAGTGCGAAATGGCAACGTGGCATTGCAATCTCCTAGGCATGCCAAATGTGGCAAGTTGAGCCAAATCTGGCAAATGTTGCCAAAGCAGCCGCCGTTTGCAACGTCTGCTGCGACGTCACAAGTTCCATGCGTAATTGGCAAATGAACGAGAGAACGACCACGACACGGAGCATGAGGATGACGACGGCAACGGCAACGACGACGACGATGATGATGATGATGATGATGTCGATGATGACGTGGCATAGCATTGCCTGCCTGTCGATGCGAGGGAGGATAGCGAGACGGCAGCTGCAGCATCAGCAGCACTCAGCAAATCTCAGTTGCATTTTCAATGCAGTGCTTAATTACGAGGGTGGCAATTGTGCCAGTCAGTGTTAGTGGACAGGGCAACAAGCTTTTGCTCCTGCAACACACACACGTGTCAACCACCCGCTCTACTTACAGCCCCGCTCCCAATCACTGACTCCTGTCTCCTGCTACTACTGCAAGTCATTGGCTCTCTTTTGCGTAAACATTTTACACTTCAAAAACGGTCACGGTTAGGTGGCAACATACATACACCAACAACAACAACAACAACAACAACAACAACATAGGTGGCAACAGCCGTCAATAGCAACAACAACATCTGTGGCAACAACAACAACAATCTACGCCCACTTGCGCTTAATTAAATCGCTAAATGCTCTGCGGATGCATTTGTTGTTCTTATTGTTGATGTTGCTGTTGTTGCTTACACTTTGACGCGTGTTGTTGCATGACAAAACCAACATACAACAACAATAACAACGATAATAACGGCAAACGGATGCATACATTAAAAATGCAGTAATAACAGTAACATTATAGCGCAACTATGACTAACATTTTGCTGACTTTAATTGATTTCAATTGAAACTTTCTTTTCGGAACAGAATTACTTTAATTCAGGCGCAGATCCGGCATCACTGGATTTCCCACAGAAATAAGTATCTGAGTTTTCACAAAACTTTAGGCTTGCCTCCGAAGTTTTCTAATGTCAGAAACAGGGAAATCGGTTTTGGTTTGACTGGTTCACGATCCCCTGCACTGACAAGCTTAAATTATATAAGGGGAGTTCATTTTTTGGGTAAAAAATTCAAAATTCTGATCCTCCACTGCAAAGAAATTATAACTTAAATTCCTTGGAAAAAAAAACTGGGCTTACAAAGTCTTGGCGTGAGTAATATGTACGTCTGTTTTGTTTTCCATCACTATCACGAAATAATAGCAACAATAGATTTCAAAGTACGCACAATGTTCTATGTTGGGCAGAAGTGCAGTATTTTTTTTAGTGTTAGTTTTTGTGGAACCCTTCTGCATTTCCGCACGACAAGGTGAATATCCTTATGATCTATAAAACTTACTTATGTCAACGCTGCCTAAAAAAGCTGGTTTCCTGTTTGTTTGTTGAAAAACACTTGAACTAATCACTTTTAACATTTAGGCCTTGTTTAGTGTTATAGACATATTCTAAGCTAAGTAAGCTATTCTAAGATTTAAGTACAAATTTCGCCTTCGAAAATATAGAAATTTAATATTCTCTTGTAATATTATTGATATCATGAATGACTTAGATATTTTTACTTTAAAGAAAGCTATGTAAAAATTAATCTTTTAAACTTATAAATTGTAAAGTACACATTTCCCACACGACATTAATGGAATTTTCTCTGCGGCTTGTTGTAATTACTGACGTACTTTCCTGATTCGGATCCGGAATTTTTCTCTACGGCCCGTATTTACTTTATAGACCGCATTAAAAGAACAGAAATCAACTTTAACTCTAGTGCAAGAAATAAAAGTAACGCGGATTGCATCCACAGACCCTATGTCACTGATTGAATTATTCTTATACATAGTTCAAATTACAAATTTATATAGTTTATAAAGAAAAATTTCAAGTAGACTCTTGCTTAGTCATCCTTGCAAATGCTTTACACTACCATACTAGATCTAATTATTGTTGCAGCTGCAACCCTCGAAATTTTGGTTTTCGATCTACTGCGCCTACTTTTGAAAAGTAATCAGTCTCAGGTCTCTTATTGCATTTATCTCAGTTTACTTTAGTTTGGCGAATCCAAAGGTCTGTCATTCTCCTTTTGTTTCATTTGCCCTCGATATAGAAGGTATTTCGGTTTTAAATGGTACCGTCCTCTATAGCCAACACTTTACTAAAATTCTACTATCATAATATTTTTAAAAGTATTTTTTCGGTGTTTAAAACCAAATCTATAATTTTTTGTTTCCTAACTTTATTTGATAAATATTAAATCTTATAATAAATCAAAGTATGATTTCTATTAAATAAAACTAGTGAGCCCGGCAGACGCTGTCCTGTCCAAACTTTTTGAATACTCTTAAAGTGTATAAGCATCGTAAGATTCTTTAGTTAGTTAACCAGACAATCATAATATTTTTGGGTTAGTTACTTTCATGACTCTCTAAAAAGCCGTATGAATGAACTTAAGAGAGAGATTCTTAAAAGAGCTCGCTTATATCTCATGAACCAATACACACAAACACATCGAAATGGGCTTAAAACCTCCGTATTGACAACCTATAACACACGCAAAAATCAGATTGGAAATTCATCGACGTGTTCATGAGATCACCCGTAACACGTAAAACATAAGTTTCTTTTATATATATAGATTGTAGGTCTTAACATTTTATCGCTATATTAGCTTAAACAACTTTGGATGCTAAAAAGGATACTTGCTATCCCTTTATCAATTTGTTGATGCTGTCTCTGCATGCCTGCAGCCATTAAATCAATCTGTCAATAACTATCAGTTTAAGCTTTTCAAAAACCTATTAAAAAATAATCAACAATCAAAGAATCTTTAATTGCTTTGGCACTTCAATTAATCTATGCCATAATTTATTTAAATTAAAATCATATTTCAAAGCAATTTAGCTATAAATTTGTTTATCAACATATTGCGCACACACACTGGCATACACCCGCACACACATTACACACCCCGAAAAACGCAACTCGACAAATTGCACCCCTTAAAACGCAACCAAACTTATCTCAAGTGGCGGTCCCACCAACGACGGTCGGTCTCCACCTACAAAACACACCGGACGGATTGCTGGCCAGCTCGTTATCATATTAACTTAATCAGTTTCAATTGTTTATGTTTTAGTTTTTGTTGTCCATGTGGGCTTTTTTGCATGATTGGTGGTCGCTAGACACGTAATGTGAGTGTCAAGGGAACTTTGGGAAAGTGTAGGAAAAAGCCAAGCCCCTTAAGAGTATAGTATGACTGCATTGCATAAGTTTTAATTGGCTGCCTTGGAAATGGGAAAGTTTACTCTGTAACTTGAGAGTCAGTTGGACTGATCAAGAAGATCAGATCTTAAAGACTACTAGAGTTAGATAAATTATAATTTGAATCTTAAATACTTCAATCCCCTTAAGAGATATTAGGCTTATGTTACAGCATAAAATTGTACTGGAATCGGTTCAGATCGTATTGTCTTTAAAGAGCGATTATGAAATAAATTTATTAGAGCATACTTAGCATGCAGACTTATGTGAGCCTTATGAGCAAAAAATCTCAACCTTTGGCAGTCCAAAGTGGAAATAGTGTATTCACATGTCGAACAACTCCTCGTCGGATTATAATTGTTTTTTTTTTGATATTCTCCCCAATTTGGTCAATCTTTTTTACTGTGCTTTTTGAGGATTTTGACACAATTATGACGCCAGTACTTCGACAAATTGTTATATTCTTAATAAAATTGCGCTTTATTGGTCAACAATTGGTTTGATGGCAAACACATGTGGGTTGTCATCATGCTCTTAAGCTTCATCATCATCATCATCGTCATCATCAGCAGCAGTGTCGTCACCTACATATAGCTATGTGTAAATGGATGCAAATGCCAAGTAATTATAGCTGTCTTTTCCATTGCCGGATACTTTGTGTTGCAATTCAATTGAAATTTGTTGGTTTTCATATTGAAATGTCATTGCTGTCTGTTTGGTCTCTATTAGTGGGTTACCAAATCCCAGCTAAACAAACTTTTCAAATAAATTTCCGCACTGTCCAAATGCGTCAAGTAGTGGGCTGAGCCATAAATCAAAGACAGTTCCAACATGAATTTATGCGTCATTAAAGCAAAATCCGTAACACTAAATCCAGCCAACTTAAGCACAGCTATATGGCAGCATAATCCTTCAAAATGGACGCCTCGAGCTGTGACAGCCTTTAAATGGCAAGGAAAGCGCCTAATAAAATGTATAAATTATGTTAATGAAATGCATAACGTTATAAATGTGGGCTAAGCAAACTACAAGATATTTGCATTAAAAAGATACTTTTATTTCGTTTTTATTAAGGCTGCAGGATAAACATTTAGCGCAATTAACTTAAGCTTAGAGCCAGTGAAATTCCCACAACGATGAGAGCTGTGCGTTTAGATGCAGCGAGGGGTCAGTTAGCAGGATGCAGTGGATTAACTGCAACACAAACGTCTAAATAAACAAAAGCAGGCAACGTACATTACCAACTGACGCGTGCTGCGGCGCTAAAAAGCAATTGTATCTTATAGATACATTTGCAGTGCCACCAAGCCAACAACAACAACAGCTACAACAAGGCAGCAACAAAGTGAGAAAAGTCGCACACAACAATGTTGAATGCGTTGCTGCCACAGGGGGTGGCAGCTACCTTTGCAACGCTACTTAATGGACCAGAAATGCGCCATGCAAACACAACGCTACGTACAGCCCCTGCCGCAAGGGTCTGCACCCCATAACTCGTCAGGCGCACCCCGTCGCCTGTGCCTCTGCGTACGCAAACAAACAAAACCCCGGAAGCGAAATGCGAAGCGCTGCCAACGCACGAGCCCGGCAGCACTTGAGCACGCCGTCTCCATCCAACACCCTGCACACACACAAACACACACACACACAGACGCCCAGCTCCTGTTCCTGCGTTGAGTGCTTTATTTGAAAATCATACAACTGCAGCTACTCTGGATTGGGGTATAACATTGCAGTTCCACCCCCTTGCCGGCTAGGATCGCAGGCAAGAAGGCCCGTAGCGCCGCATATTTTTATCGCTAGCGAATTTTGAGCACAGCCCATCAACCCTTCTCAAGGCTCTGACTCTGACTCCTTCTCTAGCTCGCTTAATGAGCTCGTAAATTATTTTTTATTATTTTGTATTTAATTTTTTCATTGCTGTTTTTTTTTGTTCTTCTCCTGAATTACGCTCATTGTGACTTTTCAAAGCCACCGCCGCCTCGTGTGTGGCTGATATTTGATTGGGTATTGAATTTATTGTGGGAAAGTGTTATACGAGTCGGATATGTTATCCTAAAAGAATAATAGACCCAGCCTGTACTTGAACTGCCATTGAGCAATAAATTCGCTTGTGCTAAGGAATTAGCAATTGGAGATATCTCTAAAACAAGGCATTTCAAATGTTTAAAAGAAGAACTTAAAGGATTTAGTCATTACCAAAATGAATTATCTTTGTAAGCACATTTCAGGGATCTTTACATTTCAGAAGTGTTTCCATAACTGAATTGATATACGTATAAGGTAAAAGTTATAAGGGCTTAAAATAGGAGGAGTATATAAAAAATTCTTGTGGCGATGAGGGTAATTTATTTTCGGAAAAGGGCTATATAGATGTGGAGTTAATTAAAAACTTCCTTCAATAAGTTTTATGAACTAACTAACTAAAAGTTTTCTTTTAACAAAATAAATTGTTGCAACCGATTTTAACAAGCAGCGCTGGAGTAGTTAACAGACTGGCCCAACCCTGACGACAATTCCGTGCATACTCCTTTAAAGTCCACAGTGAGCTTTATTCCCAAAACGTAGCCAAAACATTGCTTTTTATGCTTTGATCTGAAAGTAAAAGCTACACTATCCAACTTTCAAACAACATAAAGTCATTAGCAGAGATTATGGAGTCCCTAAATTCAACTCACACTCTACTACGCTTCATTTCTAAATTTATGTAAAATGTTAATTACTTTCCGCACAATTATATATTATATGGCGCACATAATCTGCTCCCAGTCAAAAAACTCAAAGCCATGGAAATTATAAGCGCATATTTCACAAAATGCATTTTATTGGAAAACTTCACACGCCGCCACCGCGCAGCCCTCTCGTACAACTTCCCACGCAGACCCAAAATACTTTCACGTTCACTTGCATTCGAGAGGAATTGTTGACTGAACAGACTGAACCGAGGGGGAAAACTGAAAAACGGCGACAGCGAGAGTAAGAGAGAGTATTATGGAGTTTGGGGACTCACGCTGTGGTGTTGGTAAGCGGCAGAAACTAGCATTGATAACACTGAAAGTAATTAAAATTTGGAGCACTTAAGTGCCGCAAAATATGTTTAAATGTTTAAAATGCATTTAATGCGGCTTTTTGTTCGTGCTGTGATGTGTGCGTTGGCATTATGAGTAATGATCTGGTTCCCAAAGAGTAGGGCAGCAGTTTAAAGCTGCTTCAAAGGGGGTTAGCCTAAGTCAACTCACTTGAGTTGCAATGTGTGCTGCACTTCAGGGATTATCTGCTAATTGGCACGCAGCGTAGGGGCATTAGTCACAGGGAATTTTTTTTTGAGAGTTTTCAAAGTAGCAAATGTGAATGAAATGATTGATTTGATTAGTTGTGGTTCTAAATTGACATTGTTTTGAAAGGGGTTAGCTAAACAGATGCTTGAGAGGAAGGAGCTTATGAGGGTAATATTGATATTAATCTATATGTTTTTCATTTGTTGGTAAGGGCACAAAGACTCTAGTTTCTCAAAGAACGCTCATTTAAAAACAAATTTGTAGTCCTTACCAGCTTTAAGAACTGATGCCACTAGAGAAGATTTTAAGCCAAATCGGTAACTTTACTGTCTCAGAGTGTCGATGAGTGAAGTATTATGAGTCTTAGGACTTCCATTAAAAACGCTACGCTATAAAAAATTGTATTTAATATGTTAACTTGGTTTCAAGTATGTAGCGTTTAATATCTTTACTTTGCGTTCCCACAGTTTAGGTCTTGAAGTTGCTGCTTGTTTCCGCTCAACCCGCATCAACATGCTGTCCAGACTGTGATAGATCAGCAGAGATAAAAGCTAGCCGCAGGCCACAGAGGCCGCAGCTTCTCCCTAAACATATGCGAAGCATTTAGCCCAATTTCGCGGTAATCAAAATATCAAATAGAAATCAATCTATAACCTCAAGCATTTACCATTTGCTGACACCAAAATTGTCTGCAACTTGTGGTCGCTCCGTTGGACGACTCAGCAGCCCACAGACCATATAATTTGTGCCTTCAATCAAACTGACTGACTGACGACAGCGTCAAGAACCAGGAATGTTGCAAAAACTGCCTGCAAATAGTAGACCCAGTGAAGCACACGGATTGGCCTGCCAGCAACGAAATAATTTCCCTGTCACGCGTGATATAAGCTGCACATGGCACGTGAAAGAGAAGGAGGAGGCCTGTGCCGCCGCCAACTTGGCAAATGTGGCAGGAAGCAATTTTAGGCGCGGGGTCTTGAGGCATTCCCAAAGATGATTATTGCGCGGCTTATTTTAAATTTAATTAAGCGCTAATACCAATGCATAAAAATATTTAAAAAGTATTTCATGAGTGCATAAATTTTATTCGCCGCGCTCGAGTGCTTTGTTCCCACTGTGAGGCGAGGCAGCACTAAAGGGGCGCTCACTTGATTAGTGCTGCGACGAATTGAATTCGTTACGTTCTGGCCAAGTCTGGCAACGCTGCTCTGACGTTTATTTGCTGCCGTGCATTAGTCACGGCTATTATCGTGTCTGCTTGTTTATTATCAAATGCTCATCTTTTTTTGAGAGCACAAAATGCGTGAAATGTGTTTGTTTGTTTGTTTGGATTGTCTACTAATGGGCAGTGCCTTGAAAGAGACGAGATATTAGCAACATTATCATTAACATATTTAAATATGCTTAAAGTGTGAGTTTGAATTAAGTTCTTCAACGATAAAATGTCTTGCTCATATTTCATAAACACGAGCTCTCTTAATGGTGCAGAAGTGGTGGGTTAGCTTGGTAAATTTTCAACATTGCTCAAAGTCTCCTTAAGTACTCTTTTTGTAAAGCTGTCAATGCCCAGCACTTGAACAACCTGCCAATTACACTTAATCGAAACTGGCTTACAAAGTGTGTCTGAGGTGGTGGTGTTCGGTCGTCTTGTACATTTTCACACAAAACTTTTGCAGCGTCATGGTGTTTACAACTTGATAAACCCTAACCTACTTTTTGAGCAAACACAAAAACTGAACCCAAAAATGTTGACCCAAAAAACCAAAAAGCGTAGTCATAAACAAAGCTTGAAACTGAAAACTGTAAAGTTTTTTTTTCACGTTTTCGGATGTTCCATGTCCAGACGCCTACACGAAAACACAGCAGTGCTAATCTCTCTCTGAGCACTATACTTGAAAATATATCTTGTGCTTTGGGGCATTGGCAAAGGGATTTGAGGCGCATGGGCTAGGGGTAGCATAGTATACTGGGGCAGCTCTTATTGTTTACACTAAAAACAGCAGCCGACGCGTCGCAGCGCGCAGTTTCTCAATGGCTCCGGCCGAAAAGTCAATATGTAGCGCTCGCGTACTTCACAGTCGGTCAGAGTCATAAATTACGCCATCCCTGGGGTGCTATTCAAAAAAATATGTATGTCTGACTGTCTGTGTGTGTACATTGTTGGGCTGCCCCCGAGGTGTTTGGCTGGTAGGAGAGCACAATTTGTGCCATTCGTTTGTCTTCCTGACCAGGCTGCTCGCTTTGCTTGTCAAAATTGTTCATAAATTTAACCTCCTGTACCCTAAAATTCGGCACAGGAAGTTGGTGTTTACTTAAACACACGACTTTTGCGTTTTGGGTTTGTATGCGGCTTTGTTTGTTTTCCCACCAAAAAGGTTTCGTTTTTATAGCACAAACTAGTAGCTCTCCTGCAGCGTCCCTGCTTAGGCCCGACTATGTTAGCTAGCAACTGTATGGCAGCATTGTCATTGTGCCCCGAGTTGCAAAAGCCATGCAAATCTAAACCGCAACGCACATTAAAAGTTGTAGCAAACAAAAGTCCAACCACACAGAAAACTCACCTAACTGGGGCAGTCAACACCTGCTGCCTGCCCCATGCAGCAGCCCAGCCCGCCTGCTGGTAACAGTTTATGACTTTACATAAATTTTATGGCAACCTGGCCTGGACATAGTCAAAGTCCATGGCAGCCAAGGTGATAAAAATTTCATTACAACACGCAAAAAATGCTAAGCGAAATTGAAAGCAAATTTTTCACCAGTGGCAAATTAATGTTCCACACTCAGTCCGAGTCTATCTGTATCTCTATCGCCTGACACAAATCACACTCTCTGTGGTTTGTGTGCGGATTGAAACAGGTGTTGGCTTGACTCCTACTCCTACCAGCAGTTGTAGGAGCTGCCTTGGGCTCGCTGGCTGGATCTTGGATAATAATCACATTAACTTTAACAGATAATCACATTAAATTTAAGACTTGCTTTTTACGTTACTTTGATTTTTATGAGTCAATAATTTGCGCTTCCTGGTGACCGACCGCCCTACGGTGCACCCTGGGGCTACGATTCGATAAGCTCTCACGCACAAGGCGTTGAACAGTAGTAGGTGGTTAGGTAAGTCCTTAAAATTTGTGGGCGCTGCCAATTGTGGTTTTAGGGTGCATTTGGTGAGCGCCCTTAAGTGAGTTTAGTTTGGTTTGGCTTGGTTGGGAGTTGTGAGCACTTTAATGTTGATTAAGATTATGTGTAGGGAGTGGGTGAATGAGTTCAATTAATTACAGATTAGTAGGGCCTAATCAAGTTGTTTGATTGCCTTGACCTAAATGTTCCATTTAAGCGCTAAATCATGTTTAAAGCGTGTGGGTTTTATAGGATACATTTAATGGAGCGAACTTGAGTAGGATAGTATAGGCTGAAAAGTTCGCTCAATCAACTGGGCCAACTTTGGAGAACTGGCGTTTGCTGTAATATCCTAGTGCTTTGTAAGTTGGGACAGTTGGTATAACCGGGATTGGGTCAAGCAGTTTATAAGAAATTCACATTTGCTACACTTTGATTTTTTAAGGACGAATCTGGTTTACTCCTGTCGCATCTTCACTTTCGTTTTGGGATAAATAAAATGAAGATCACTAATCTAATCTAGTGGTTCAGAGCATTTAAAAGTTTACGTTTTTTATTAGTGTATGTATTTCCATAAAAAGATTATATCCAACCAACAAAATAATTATCTAAAAATCATTCAATCAAAATCATAAATTAGATTTTATCAAAGGAAACATAGTTCCGATCGATGGATTGCTTGCAAATCACTGATTTTGTTTGTTTTCTGCCTCACTTGACGATCAATCTTATTTCAAAGGAGTTGGAACTTGACTAAGTTTTATTTTAACTTCAATATTGTAACAACCTTCTACGATGTTTAAGAAAAAAACAGTGCTGTATCTGAAGCTTATCCAATCTGTAATCAACTGGCAAAGACAAAAGCAGTTGATCCTTCCTTTAACGCGTATAATTATGGTCTAGGCGCAATATTTCTAGATCACCCAACAGATTGAGTTCATCAACACAAGAATAAACAATATAAGTGTTGATCGGAAGTACAATTAAAAAAAAAAAATAGCGCATGGGTACCAGCAGGATCTGGAAATCTATTTAATTGGTATAACCAATAACTTCTTACTACTCATCTAGCCCACTCAGTATCAAAGGTATTTTAACTTTTTTTTGTTATTTTCTAGTTCTTTTACAGACCTCAAACATGCATTACTCAGATCGCAAAAAACTTTTTTTATACTCTATAAATCAAAGTAAACTTAACTTTCGAACATCTTACAAAGTAATGTCCTTAGAGCTTCCCACTTTGTCGCTATTTCCAGCCGAGTAACTTGAAATTTGAATTTTTAATTGAAAATTCTCATAAAAAAATCAACAACAATCAGCCATAAATGTTATGTACTTTTTTATAGTTTGTCATAGAAATCTACAAGCACTTGAGACTATAATTTATGCGCTCTGACGCCCACTGTTTGCCCAGCACCAACTCACGCACCAAAGACCAGACTAGGAGACCAAAGCCCGGCCACGACCAGACCCAGAATTTATGGGCAAACAGTGCAAAGCGCTGCATTGATGATGTTGTATAGTGCACTAGAAGTAGAAGCGAGGTGATAATGCAAAAGAAAATATCTTCTAAGTCTCACGCAGTTAGGAGCGCTCAGTGCTGTGTTGGTCGACTAGAGGACAGATGGACGGACTGTCGGACTCTGCGCTGATTGCGTCTGCCCTGCGGGCAAAAACGCAGCCAAAAGTGGCCAAGGCAGTCAGCAGGCAAAATCAGTGCCAAGAGCAGGCAAATAAACTGCAGCTGCTCTGCTAAAGTTGCAACAGGGGCATGTGGCAAGTGCGGCAGACTTACAAACAGGGTGATGAAATACAAATAGAAATACTTGGCAGCTACCGTTGGTTAGAGTTCTTGCCATGTTGCCATGATGAAGTTGCAACAACTGCAGTCGGCGACGGCGGCGGCTGCGGCCACTTCACATGTCCTTTGGCTTGTTTGTCTTTCACTCTGACGCTTGGCCCAGTAGATCTGCGAAGTTGGGCAAGTTGTTTGTGCAGACGTTGCTGTCGACGTCGACAGACTTAAAATGCGGCAACGTCTTGTCGACAAGGTGGCTTGCAACGTGCACGAATCATGACCATTTGGGCATAAAAATTACTTTGCCAGAGCTCACTCTTTTTCTTTATCTTTCGCCCTGTCCCTGTACTGCGGGCTGTGTTCTATGGAGTTGGTTGGTTCCCTGACTTGTTTTTCCTTTTATTGGCTTCTTTTGGGTTTTTCTGTTCTTTTGACCTTTTATGGCCTGCACGTACAGTGAGTTACTGTTGGCAGTTGGTTCGAGCTGTAGTTGCTCGTTCAGTCAGTGATTTAATCAGCTGCAGGAGGTAGACAGGAGAAAGGGTCCAGCATCAATATGGCCAACATTTAATTTGCTTGTCTTCACATGCGAAACTCAATCTTCATGGGCTCAGCAATAATTTGCCAATATTCGTTCGTACAGTCGTCGTCGGAACTAATTTGACAAGAAATATTCGATATACATTTTTTATTGAAAAATGAAATAGTAGTGATATTTTTGTAGGACTTTTTCTACAGAAGAAACACAAGTTAATAAATAATTGAATCTCAACAAGACGCGAAGGGTTTTCAGGAATCCTAATGATCGTATACTTACTAATTGGCCCGGATCGTAGAGCTTTAGATATCTTCGTTAACACTTCTTAATTGTGAGTTTTTAAGCGAAATAAACCCGGTTCATAGCACCTACTGTTCATATAATACAAACATTAATAAGCTTATAATTAGTAGTTGCATAAAGGAAGTATTTAACCGTGTCTTGCAGCCTTTATTCTGGGATATACGAGGTGTGTTCAAAAAGTAAGGTGAGCACCCAAAACACATAACCTTTACGCCTCTCACAACCAAACAAAAATGCCATTCACTTGAAATTTGATACAGAACAAAAAAAAAATCGATAATCGAAAATACGTTGCCCGCGAAATTTGAAAAGTCGCCTTACTTTTTGAACACACCTCGTATATGCCAAACATACTTAACGAAGAATAACAAAAAATACTTATAGGCCCAGTTTATTGAAGCCCAACTAAAAACAGCATTATTTATGCGTCAAAAGAGTTATACCCGATGACTGTATATGGATTTTATGAAAGTAAAAAAAATGCTTAAAAGTCTATTTCCATGCGCTGTCTTATCAAAGCAGCATTGTCCATAATAAAACTGAAGCAAATTGAATTTTATGTGATTTATGTTGCCTCATAAGCCGACACTAAAGGCATTAACAAGAGCCTTCGCCACAGATCCAGTCAAATTTGCAGCATATAAAAAAAATTGGCAATATGAAGAAATATGACAAACCAAAATGCACGCAGACAAGCCGCCCATTAGTCCGCTTCAGTGTAGTCCTGACAGTCAAATGGCACGCACAACCCTTACACAAAAAGAGGGGGCTCAACCCCCCACAAAAAAGTAAAAGGGAATTGGCAAGTCAAGCGTTGATGGCGACATTGCGCTGTAATGGCCTTAAATCAGTACAAACCGAATGTCATCATCAGCCAGGATACAAACCCGGTCTTAAAGGCAGACAGACGGACTAAAGACAGACCGAGAGACAGACAGACGGACCCCCCAGTCTGTATGCTTGTGCATGTATTGATAATAATAAAAATGTCGTCTGTAGCGGGCTTGGTTTAATGCACGACATATTCATGTGTCAAAAGACAATTTCGAATTTATGGCTTGCAAAATCCTCGCCAGCACCCGCGCTGGCGCCTCCGCCAAAAAGGAACACCCAAGCCAGCCAGTGTGCGCGTAGCCATTGCATTAGCATAAAAAAATATGTTAAGAAAGCATAAAATACAGCAACCACCCGACCCGGTCCAAGAACTAGTTTGAGCTCCCCCCTTATGTGGGTTTTCTTTTTGGTATGCATAAATTATAGTGTTAGAACTGGGAATGGGCGATTTGGCATATTTGGGGCGTAAAAATGGCGTTGTGCAGTTTTACTCCTTTCATGCCTTTTTTTTTTGCACAAAAAGTTTTTCTATATGTTTTATGATACTGCTATGCGATATTTAGGGTTGTAATTGAAATTAAATAGATGTCAAGCCATGAATTTAAATCGCTTGCTTTGCGTGTATAGGGAGGGTATAAGACTAGGCTGCCAGACAGCAGCAGACTAAACCGCAAGACAACTTTAAATCAAGCCTTGTAAATGGGTCCTCCCAAAATTTACCAACACTTTTTCGAGTTTGTCTGTGGATGAAAAGCAGAACTTTTTGGCGTGCCTGCAGGCTCCAACAACTTAAAGCACTTTGCAAATTTCACAGCTAGAGAAACTTTTACTTTTACTTCCACTTTTACAAGCCTGGCCACACTAAATTATGTCAGTGGCACTTGTCAAAGTTCGTCGACGGTGTTTCCAGTTGGCACCTTTTGGCATCTTTGAAGAAATCGATTTTATTTTGGTACGGTAGAAGGTTTTGACTTTATTTTTTGTTGGACAATCAAGTCTAATTAGAGCATCGCAGTCAGGTACGACGCTTGAACGTAGAGTGCTTTGTGCTGAAGGGCTGCAAAAGTAATTTGCCATTAGTTGTCTTTAATTGGACTCAAGGGTTGTCGCTTCCATGGAGTAGAAATAGCTAAGGTTGAAGTTAAGCCTGACCGAATGCCAAATACATGTTACCAGTAAAGAATCCCAAAAACTTTGTGCTTCGCGGTGGATGAAAAACTCTTTTTTTCTTTTCGTTTTTCTCAGCAGTTTTCTTTTTACCAACTACATCTAAAATGTTTACCCTTTGTTGGCAGCAAAACAGCTCCAGCACAAATGGAAACTCGTCTCAGAAGAAACTGACTTCCAGCCCAGTAAGCAGAGGCTCATTCGTAGCTATGGTAACATTCGCATTGACCAACTTAATATACACTTTTACTCCCAGAGTTTAAAGGGTATAAAAATAAGATGGTTTGTAAAGTTCAATGTCTGCGGATTTTAAATTGGTTATTGTCAGCAATTTCATTTGAAGGCCTATTTAGGCCTTTAATTGAGTTTGGCTGCCTCCAGTGAAACACCCAACCTCAGCACCTACATCTCAGTTAGGCGAACATTTTGATTTAATGAGTTGCATTGCAGCACCCAACCCAGACAAGAAGTCACATGTCTGGCAACCATTTACCCTTTCAATGTTATCTGAAGTTTTTATCTACTAACCATGCCCAGCTACAGACTCTGACCTGGACTCAAAACAACAACGCACACACACACAGTGACACTAGAAGTTCATTATGCGACAGGATTCATATCTGCAAACTTGCCACAAAACCCCTGCCACAACTACGTCACGACAACCCCGCTACTAATTACATTTTCAAAGTGCAAACGAAGCGTGGCAGCGCAGGCAACGCGTCGGGGCCCCGGACAGGTCTCGAGTTGCCACATTGCTACACTAATTAGTACGATATGATATGTATATGAAGTACCTAACTAAATACATATATACATACTATATATAAAGCATATGTATAAATATGAAGTCGGCCGAGTAGCTATGAATAAGTGGCATGAATTAAAATAAAACGTAATATGAAATGTAACTGCGACGTCGACTGCGATAAAAATCTAAAATAAACACTGCGAGCTGCGCGGTCTGCCACAAGTTGCGCCCCATGCAGTAACATTAATTAAGCATGAACATTCATGCAACCTGCTGCCTCCGTGTAACGCCCCTAAGAGTACCGAACTGAGTCGTCGCGTGTTTGAGGGCCTTTTCATAGCCCAAATGGTTAGGGTACCAAAGGGTCCGATCGTTTTTCATAGTACAAGTATGATTGATTTATTGAGCTGACGTCGACGTCGGCATCGGCATCGGCGTTGTCGTTGTTGCAAGTGCAACAAGCTGTATAGGCGCCAGCTGTAGGCCATTCTACGTCACAGTGCATAAGTTTTGGAAGGTAGCACTAATTTAATTAAATTTATTTATCACTCGCATTGCCAGGACAGGTACATAACAAGCAAGCGCAAACATGTCAAAAATATACATTTGTTGGGGTTTTTGTAGTTGCCGATAGATAAACCGATAAGCAGATAAAAGCAGGTGCCATTTAGGCTTGTTAGCGGATAAATAGGGTTTCTTTGTTTCGTCGTTAAACAGACTTTGTATTCAATGTGTTTAATGATCCCCGAAACGTGTTTGAATTCCTATTTGCTACTTACACCGGATCTTTTACGTATGGCTCAGTTGGGGGCAACTATTTTCAAATAAGTGTTCCTGAACTAGAGTGGTTCTTGACTGTCCCTAAAACTATCCATTACATCTCTCATACGCCATGTTTTCAATCCATTGTCTACTTTTTATTATATCAAAGAAGAATTCCCCCGTAGCCAAGAGACATAAGAAAATTATGCCAAGAAGGGGGTTTCAATGAGGTACTACTACATTAACGGTTTTGTAAACTGATACTATTCAATCTTACCGAACCTACAGGTGACATCCTGAGCATTCAAAGTAAGGACTTTCTTGAATTCATTACCTTCCGTAGACCAGCCTTCTTGATATAGTTTGACTCTCACGCTTACATATAGCCTTTTAGGCCCTCCCTGTTCATATTCTTGCAATTCCTTAAATAGCTATTTATAGCATTATCAACATTCATTTGGCATGTTTTAACACTTTAAATCCTGTCTTTCACTTATTTATCCTATCTTTGCTCAACAGAATACGCTAATTTGATTGATTTGCTTTTCGAAGTAATAAAAATAAACTTTTTTACTGTGTACTCGGTTTTTGCAGCTTTTTGCTTAAAATTTGTGTCCCAGCTATTTAACTCCTTCAATATGTCACAAACGTGTCTAACTGCACAGATAATGTCAGTATTGGACCAAGACGCAAAAAAAAAGGCAAATCAATTTTCAAAGTAAAGAACATTTGTATCCTTAGTGATTGATTATGCAGCAGCATCGAATGACTGGCGTAAGTTTAGTCCCAGGAATAGTTAAGTGTGGGGTGACGCAAGTTAAGGGGGTGCTTAATGTCTCGTCGGTCACCCAACGGATCATTAATTTTGCCTTTGTCTGGTTAGTGTTGGGAACACACATATATTACATGCGTCCAACAAGCCATTTTGGACATATTGCCAGGAAGCAGCTTTAAAACGTTTCTTTTCGCTTTCTTGTCATTTCTTGCAGGAGTCTCGGCGGAATTGTACTATGTTCGCGAGGGTGCCATCAATGACTATGCCTTGAACTTTGCCGTGCCAGTGCCGGCTAATATCAGCGATGTGACCTTCACCTGGCAGTCGCTGGTGGAGCATCCACTGCCATATAGCATTAGTGTAGCCACTTCGGATAGCGCTGTGCTGCCACGACCCATGCTAAACATATCTCGTATAGGTGATGTGCCCATGGAACCGCAGACCTGGGGTGTTAGTCTTAAATGTTCCGGCACGCGTGCTGCCGAGGTGACTGTGACCATCAGCTTGGAGGTGATACTGGATCGTGAGACCAACAATAATACCAATCTGGTATTTAAGCGCAAGAAAATCTGTCTTAAAGACGAGGCGGATGGCACACATGAAGAGTACGAGGATGAGTCGTTGCAACCAGAGCATCATGAAGAAGCGCACTATGCGGAGCATGCTGAGGACAATGCAGAGCATGTCATAGCTGATGGGCATCTGGCGCCCAATGTGGAACAGGATACAGAGGGACATTTGAGCACTGCAACCGAGCGCGGCTTAGGTCAGCCAGCGGTAACTGTGGGGCGTGGTCCGGGCACCGACTATGATCCCTTGTTGCGCGAAACCATTGTGCCGCCCACCAGCGGCTTGATAACGCTGATCATAGGTGGCATCTTAGCCTTGGTGTTGGTATCTACACTAATACTGATTGCCTACTGCGCCAAAGGTCCATCCAAGCGGCATCCCTCCAACGGCGTGCACTTGATCAAGACATCTAGCTTTCAACGTTTGCCCACCATTTCCTCAACAGCGCACAATTCCATCTATGTGTGTCCCTCGACCATAACACCAACCTATGCCACTTTGACTCGGCCCTTTCGCGAATATGAGCATGAGCCGGAGGAATTCAACCGTCGCCTACAAGAGCTAACTGTGCAAAAGTGTCGTGTGCGCTTATCCTGCCTAGTGCAGGAGGGTAACTTTGGACGCATATATCGTGGCACCTACAACGAATGTCAGGAGGTTTTGGTTAAGACCGTGGCACAGCAAGCAACACAGTTGCAAGTCAATTTGCTGTTGCAGGAATCCATGATGCTTTATGAGGCCACGCATCCCAATGTGCTAGCCGTCTTGGGCATATCCATAGAGGACTACGCTACGCCTTTTGTGCTCTACGCGGCCACTGGAAGTGTGCGCAATCTGAAGAGTTTTCTACAGGATCCGTCTTATGCTCGAAGTGTGACTACCATACAAACTGTACTGATGGCATCGCAGCTGGCTATGGCCATGGAGCATTTGCATAATCATGGCGTGATACATAAGGATGTGGCAGCCAGAAACTGTGTGTAAGTATAGTTTTTCAGCAAGGTGCGTCCGATGTTGGAGCTTAACTTATGCTCTCTTAAAACACAGTATTGACGAACAGTTGCGTGTAAAGCTGACTGACAGTGCGCTTAGCCGTGATCTATTTCCGGGTGACTACAACTGTTTGGGTGATGGCGAATATCGACCCATTAAATGGCTCTCGCTGGAAGCGCTGCAAAAATCACACTATAATGAGGGCAGCGATGTCTGGTCCTTTGGTGTGCTGATGTGGGAGATGTGCACCTTGGGCAAGCTGCCCTATGCTGAAATCGATCCCTATGAAATGGAGCATTATCTTAAGGATGGCTATAGACTGGCGCAGCCGTTTAATTGTCCCGATGAGCTGTAAGTATGATTAGATATAAGATAGGCTACTTACTCCCTAGTTGTTTGATATTTTGTCTAATACGGCTCTATACTTTGCTTCGCTACTTGCAGCTTTACCATTATGGCCTACTGCTGGGCCTCCATGCCAGCTGAGCGTCCCTCGTTCAGCCAGCTGCAGATCTGCCTTTCTGAGTTCCATACACAAATTACCAGATATGTTTAACCAGCGGTGCTGCAGCATGCCAAGACTTGTAAATATAGCAAAAAGCGTCGTCGTAAGATTTCACAGCAAACGACGGCGACTACTTTGTATCCAAAGACATATTTAAACGATAGTGCTTAGTGGGTGATCCGATTGAGATCGCTAAGAAAATATATACAATATATAGTGATGGATCGTTAGATCGTTGAATGTGTGTACGATGATATGGGCGCTTAGATGCTCGAGTTTAGCAAGGCAATGTGTGCCACACGTTAGTTACTTATCTATGTATAACTAGTAGTATGTTTGCCATAGGGGTGGCAAGTTGTAACCGGTTATAACCGATGCGTCGAAACGGTTAGTTTGCATCCACTGCCCCTATTTACGTAAAACACTTAAACTAAGTTAAGCTAAAGCAATGTGACTTTTCAATGCAAAATACGTAGAGTTTAAACTTAAACAAGCTCCCCGAAGAACAAAAAAACAAAAAAACAGATTCAAGTAAAACGTAAGCAGTTGACTTTGGTGTTCCATTTACATAAGAAATATATAAAATATACACATAAGCAAACATAGCTTAACAAAAGATCCCAAAAACCCAAAAGCTTCCCCTACTTTAGACAGACAGTTGTAAAAATAAACCCAATCGAGTGCAGTTTTTGTCGAAAGTTTAAAATCGCGTTCAAAACAAATCGTCATGAATATTGCATTTAATATGCATATAAATAAAACTATAACTATACATATATGTAAAAGCATTAGTGTACTATATATAAATATATGTATGTTTATGTCTAAGACCCTAGTGTTAGCAAACTCGAATTATGTAATGTAATGTTAGTTATGTCTAAAGTCCATGGTGCACTGTGTTTTTCCCCAAGCCGGAATTATGCAATTTTCCAAATAGTTTTTATTTATGGTAAATATACATATATATGTACTTTGTTACGCTCCGTCTTAAGCAGCATTCCGGGCTGTAGTTTTTGTATAATAATTGAAAATACTTTAATTAATTAATTTAATTAAGTTTTCCATATAACAAAAAACTAAAAAAAAACAGAAAATAATACAAAAAACAAAAGAATAAGTTTTAAATAAACGTCCGTGCATACAATTCAAAAAACCAACAAAATGCATTTCTATTGTCAACTTGAAGGATTTTTTCCATAAAGCCGGTAAGTACAACATTTCCATATCAAAAACAATTGAGGTAACAAACTAGCAAGAGCACAAAAAAAAAAAACAACTACCACTTAGCCAAAAACAATGCACACTAAGAGCAATGTGTTGTTTGGACTGCTAAGTACAACAATGAGTATAGGTTGGGGGTAGCGAAGCCCCCTAAAAACGTACTTCAAGCCAAGTCAAGTGCACAGCCAACATCCAGCTAGTACAACCTTTTGGCGCATACAAAAGGCATGTAATGCCAACTGCCTATTTGGCAAGCCATGGTGGCATGAAGTTGGAGCTGGGACGCAAAATCACGTAGTAGAGCGTACTATATCCAAGGCCCACCTAGATAGGATCCTTCGTACTATGCCATGCTTTTTGATGACTGCGTTGACACTACTTACTACTTTTTGGCACGTCATGATGGCGACGCTTTTTAATATGCTTGTCACATCGTCAACCAGCTTGACTGCCAAGTGGGCGGCAGTAGGGCGTGGCATATGTGGCATGCGGCATGCGGCATGTGCGCTTTAAAATAGCTCCACCTCTCTCTGTCTATATGTGGATCCACTGCTTGGAGCGCCTCCTGTTGGCACGTCCTACAACTAAAACGAATATCATTTAACTAAGCTGCAACACGAATCGGGCACTAAGAGCTAGAGCTACTAAACTAGGACTTGGCTGTTGGTCTTCTGCCTGAGTGGGATTAGTTGGATGCGCATGGCTGGCACTGTGCCTAACTACATTTTCAAGACTGAGTGCTTGGTATATATTTGTAATTTGGTTTTTTTTTTCTACTCTATAGCCAAAGGGTAAGGAACACATTAAGCTAGTGCACTAAAGTGTTATGTCTCACCTAGAAATGAGTAGGACCTAGCAGAGTCTATAGACTATACTATATTTAACCATGCCTGAATGTCTGCATTGTCTGCTTCTTTAAGATTAAAAGAGACCTATGCTCAAACTTCCTTTAATCTATAACATTTTCGGTTGCAAAGATTACAATTGGAAAATGTAGATTAAAATAAAAAGTTGTGTCCTCTGCAAGATTTATCAAAATCTGATAAACAATTAGGAAAAATTCATGGTATCCTTGAATGTCGGAATGTATTCTATATTGTGATTTTTCGGAATAGTCGGCCTTTCATGTTAAATTCTATAAAATCGTAGTTTGAGAGGCGTAAGTCAAAATAAATTAACAAGAAAGATTGTTCCGATACTTAAAAATTTTGCTTTTGGTTTGGTCAGTATGTAGTTTAAAAGGTTCTGGGATCTGCAATCTTTAAAGCCTGAGAAAGTATCGGAAACGCTGCATACAACAATGAAAACTGCTACTAAAAATTATAAATGATGGTACAGTCCCGTTTAACAAAACCGAAGTTTGCATTCTGCTACAAACCGTCAAGGACGGCATGTCAAGACTACTTAATAATATATGGAGTTGAGAAGAAGAAACAAAAAGCCGATCTCACTTTAAGTGGTTCAAAAAAAAACATTGTTTCAGTCTAAAACTTTTCGTTCTTAAAATAAGAATAAAATGTTCTTAATCCTAGTAATTAAACTAACTAATTTGCTCTTATTATTTTTTTATATTTTTATTAAGAGAACTTGTTCTTCAAATAATACCAAACGTTCTCAAGTTAAGAGTTGGGTTTCAGGATCTCTTAGTCTTATAACCATACTAGGTAGCCTTTTTTTTAATTGAAAATTTCTGCTTATAAAAAACCCAATTCTTTTATAAAAGTCACATAGAAAAAACGAGAACTACTTTATTTTTTTCTCTGTGTATTTATTGCTAAAGGTGTTTATGGTAGGTAAGGATAGGGCGGCAGTTGGGACCACATGCCAACTCACTTGGGCCAAAAAATAGGCCCGTTGTCATACCGCAAAAGTGGACTTTGCTCCCTTCCCCTTTAGTAGGTCCTCTAGATAAGCTCTTTCGGCGGCCTAAATAAATCTTATGAGGGCTCTCTTTTGAGAGCTAGGATAAGTCATTTGATAGTTTTACTTGAGCAAGCGGAACCTTGTCTTACACCGTCCCGGGAAGTGACAGAAGAGGTGCTCCACCATCTGCAGCTCTTCCTCACGACTTCATGGTGAGTAGCGTTAAGCCTTGATGCGTGAGTTCCCACTAGTCAGTGTTCGGAGCTAAGTCTCTCTTAGTATCTTTCGACCATTGACCTTTATTTAGATGCAAAGCACCTTGGTCCTTATTCTGCAGTACGCCAGCCAAGTTTACCGTAAGATCCTGCACGTATTGGATATTCGATTCCTTGTTTGGTTTGCAGTGTGAGGGAAATGGGTTTTATGCTTAATTTGCAGCTGGCCCTAGGATGCCGGTAGTTCCTTGTCTTCTCAGTTCGTCTGCAATTCAATTGCTCTCAATATCCCTGTGACCCAGGACCCTGATGAGGTGTATTGAAAACTGTTCAGCCATTTCCTCCATAGAAGATCAACAATTTTTCACTACCTTCATGCATGATGACTAACGCCTGTCTATCCGAGTATTTACAGATATTTTTGTTACCTAATGGAAAGTTTTTTATTGTTGTAAGAGCCTTCTGAATTGCCGTGACTTCAGCCTGAAAAACACTGCAGTAATCTGGGAGTTAAATCGTAGATATAGACGCCTTTGCCAACGCAGTCGTCCAACTTAGAACATTCCGTGAAGATCTTCGATGAGTCACATTTCACTCTTTCTAGATTGGGATGTTGATTTTGAAATTTATTATAAAGTGCTTCAGTGGGGTACAGTAGTCTGTAATCTCTGGAATAAGGGGGAAATCTTGTATGATCCTTGGGTGACCGAAGTCATTCAATTTTTTCGCCTCTCTCATAAGTGGTTATACAAAATACTGGTTTTTGTACTTAATCGAGTATTGTTAAAGCAACGTAATAATTCAAGTAATTGTTTTAAGTTCTCCAAACTCCGCTTGCTGCCGCTGACCAGAGCCGAGATAATTCCTGCTGCTCAAAACTTGGAATGTTGCTGTTTAAAACTCTTTACTTAGGACCTGTTAAAAAACTAGCACAAGAATAGATACAATTTAACTATCCAAAGTTAAACAAACTGTCAACCAATTAAAGTGTTATATAAAAAAGTCTAAAGTTATTAAGTTATTAAATAACGTTCAGGTCCAAAAGTCACAAAACTCAAAAACAAAACGTTATGTGAATAAAAAATAAAAATATCAACTCAAAGGGAACACACACTGGAATTGTTGGGTGTTGAAATCTGAGCTGGGTTCTGCAACGAAAAAAAAAATGGAAAATTGAAAAACAAAAGGTAGCAACAACAACAACAACTTGAACTTTGTTTTGGTCAACACTCTAAGCCAAAAATCAACAAATATAAAAAAATGCCCAGCACGTGAGGCAGCATTTCAATTTTTCAGCTACAGCAGTAACGCAAAAAACTTTGACAGCTTCCAGGACCCCGTACCCCCAGTACCCCAGAACAGCTGCCGTCTATAGAGCCCAACTCCCAGTGCCAGGAAAAAACAGCAACAGCAACAACAAAACGACGACAGGTAGTCACTCAGCGCTTCTGTTTTTTTTTTTTTTTGGGGCTACGGCGGGAACTCCCAATGGAACCATTGCCAGCCCTGCAGCTCTAACGTTAGCAGAGTCAGGTGATGTTTGAACTTTTATGATGGACTTGGGGGCTGTTGGAGTTTTTCGGTGGAACCATTGCAACCATCGCCCACTCGGTTTGGCCTCAAAATTGATTACTTTGTAGCGCGCAGTCGTGGCGCGAAAACTTTGCTGCACTGGTCCAGTTTTTGGTTTTTTTTTTTTTTCTGGAACTGCCGCTGTTTGGTATTTTCAAGCTGTTGATTATGGCCAAAAGGCATTAGTACAAAAATAAATATTTACTTTTGAAATTATTAAGCAAAAGTTTTGTGATAGCGTCATGGAAGGAGTAACAAGGTTCTGGGCTTGGGCTTGGGCCAAGCGCTCACTGGGACTATGATTGTTCTAACTCGGCAAAAGTTTGATGTTTTTCTGATTGCAAAACTAATTAAAAAGTTGATGAAACTCATTCGAAATTGCTTTAAAGATTTAATTCGGTAACTGTGTGTACGTGTGGGTGTATCTGTGCCTCTGTGTGGGTTAAAATGGTTGTCAATGGAAGTTTCTAAGTGATTCGGGTTTATTTGTCATTTTGAGTGGCTTAACAACATCATGCTGGGATTCTCAAAGGTGGCGCACTCAACCAAGTGAAATGATCGCAAGCTTTTCGGTAAACAAAATTCATATTCCAGTTCAATTTCAACAACTCAAATTGACAGTAGAAACTGTTTTGTGAATTCCAGGCGTTATGTTGTTAAAATGAGTCAGAATTTTCGAAATGCATTATTTTATTCCTACTATTAAGGCGAAAAGGCCGGTTCAATTCAAGGCAATACGAAAAATTTCACTTCGAAAATTTTGGTTTGGAAGTTGAACAAATTTGAGAAAGGCATTTAAAGCTTGTTTCGTCTTTTTCCCCCGGGCCCGGAGCTCACGGAGGGGCCCGGACTCGAGAGTCATTGGGGAAGTTTTTTGATAAAAAAAATATAGTAAATTATCATTCTACCAGATATGGAGCATACTTTTTTGTTTAACCATATCGAATGTTATTATTATGATTGCAATGATAGAATATAATTTGGTGGCTTAAAAGTGTATTTTATGGAGCTCAAATTTCATTTGAAAAGTGTGTACAAGGCAAATTTTACTGACAATTGTGAATTTTGTATGCCCCCATACGACTTGCTAAATGCCAATACAGCTAAAAATTTGGATACTCTGTTTCCAAACATCTGCATTGCTTTGAGAATTCGAGGTGTGCTCAAAAAGTAAGGTGACTTAAGCAATTTCGCGGGCAACGTATTTTCGATAATCGATTTATTTGTTTTGTTGTTTTGGTACACTCTTCCCGAACATCTGTACCAAATTTCAAGTGAATGGCATTTTTGTTTGGTTGTGAGAGGCGTAAAGGTTATAAGTGTTTTGCGTGCTCGGCGATTTTTTTGCTATCGAAAAATATGGATCAACGGATTTGCATCAAATTTTGTGTAAAAAATAAAATTAAGTGCTCCGTAACACTTGAAATGTTGAGAGTAGCATACGGAGAAACTGTTCTGAGTAAAAAAAATGTTTACAAGTGGTACAAACTCTTCCAAGATGGCCGGGAAGATGCCAATGACGAGCCTCGCTCTGGACGCCCAAGCACGTCAACAACTGATGAAAACGTTCAAGCAGTGAAGAAAATTGTCTTGGAAAATCGTCGAATCACTATCAGAGAAGTTGCTGAGGATGTCGGTGTATCGCTTGGCTTTTGCCATGAAATTTTTTCTAACGTTTTGGGCATGAGACGTGTGTCAGCGAAGTTTGTTCCAAAATTGCTAAATTTTGAACAAAAGAACCGTCGCATGAGCATCGTTCAAGAGCTGCTGAATGACGTCAACGTCGACCCAGATTTACTCAAAAGGGTCATAACTGGTGACGAATCATGGGTATATGGTTATGATATCGAAACCAAAGCCCAATCGTCCCAGTGAAAGCGGCCAGAAGAGCCAAGAACGAAAAAAAAATCGCCGAGCACGCAAAGCAGTTATAACCTTTACGCCCCTCACAACCAAACAAAAAATGCCATTCACTTGAAATTTGGTACAGATGTTCGGGAAGAGTGTACCAAAACAACAAAACAAAAAAATCGATTATCGAAAATACGTTGCCCGCGAAATTGCTTAAGTTGCCTTACTTTTTGAACACACCTCGTATTCTGCACTTTGCCAATATCAGTTGCCAGACCCGTAAGATCGTTCAGTGTATTATCAAGAATAAAAAACTATCATCGTTCTTGTTCAACTCAAATCGAGTCTCAGGATTGGCAACTTTGTATTTGGAATCTGAGTTAGCGAGAAAACTCAACTTATATGATATTATAAAAGCTTTCACCTCAGCTAAAGCACGGAGGGCGAAATTCTAAGCATCTTGACGGTTATTGAGAAACATATGTAAGGTTAGTTAATAAAAAATTCAAACTTCTTTGAGTTGGGTTTTTTTTTTAGATCTGGATTGGAGTTTTATGAAATGCATTATTAAGATTTTAATAAATCATCAATTCTCTCAGAAATCCTTTCTATACTTTTTTTATGTTGATCTCACACTTTTCAACCATTATACGTATTTTCATAAATTAAGAAAAATTGATCGGAGCCCGTATCCGAGATTTCCCCCGGGGCCCGGATATTCTCTCTACTGCCCTGGGTACGCATTATCCTAGTCCATGCAAAGCTTCTCGTTTTATTCCGATGCCTACTTTGCCGACGTAACATACTAGGGTTGGTAAATGTAAAAAAATTACAAGACACGGTCTCTTCTAATTTTGGTTTTTTTAATTAATTAATTTTTTTTACCAGCCTTGGTCGGGTACGTAATGGCCTACCCATCTATTGCTTATTAATAACATGTAAAAATTTTATTTGTAGATACATGTGAGCCTAATGAACAAAAAATAAATTACGCTTTTCTCTAAATAAGCCACGAGCATCGATCCTTGGAAATCGATTCCCTTGAACAACAACTTGGTGCAGACAATAACTTTTTTGTGAACTTTCATGCAGGGAATCCCACTTTTGGGCAACGCACTGTGGTGCAAAGGCACTTAGGTCGGCTTTCAATATTTGTTTATATAGTAATCGAAATACAATTTATTTAGAGATGTTTTTTTAATTTATTATATTGTTGAAACTTGGGCGAAACGCTAAAACATCCATCTTAATGGTGACAAATCTTCCAGCGTTTTATTTTCGATAAGGAAAGACCCAAGTCCTGCGCTCACTTTAAATAGAGAGTTACGCTGATAGCTTAAGGAACCATCCGAGCTCGCTTGCATGTGCCCTGGCTGGTCATAGACCAAGAAGACGCCTAAAACGACTTCACCCAAACGACATCAGAAGGCGGCTCATATCATAGAATTTCCTTGATTTTTTTTAAATATTGTGTGTATAGAGTAATCTAAGCCATACCACACAAAAAGTTATATTGAGTGACTTACTTTTTTATTATAAATGTTGGATTATAACCCTTAGAATCATGGGTTAATTGCCAATTATAAATATTCGAGAAAAAAAATATTTTTTTATATCATTTTGTTATTGTTTAATTTGTATATTATTTTGCGATAGATTTTTATTTGGCTTTTTTTAAATTATTATTTATTTGACTAAAATTTAATAAATATCTCATATTTCAGGTAAAAGGATTTGTTGTACGTTTTCGTCTAAATCACAATTATTTTTGCATAAACGAGATTTACATCTTGATATTGTTTAAAGGGATGATGATATGAAAAAATCGTGAAATAAATCTTTCATTGTATTGCTGTCTTTTCGTGTATTGTTTCGCCGATATTCGCGGAAATCTTTATTTCGCGCTTTAAGAGCCTTCTCAGACATCATTCCTATGGGACGCTTTGGGGCAATTTCTATGTAAACTTTGGAACCAAATTTTGCATACAAAAGTTTTTTAAAGTAACCAAGCACTGCACCAAATTTGTTCAGCATCGGTTGACTATAAAATATAGCTTTTATAGCTATCAAAAAAAAAACATTTTTGGTTCAAAATTCATCTGTTTTTGGCTGTTTCTGAAGATATAGTAACCTAATTTGGCAAATGTCTTTTGATGTTTTTATGCAATACATCGCATATTTTTGCAAGTTTGTGGTTAAGGGTAACCATAGTCGTGCGACATCTTTTTTCTTTAACACATACTTTTAACTTTTTATTCGAGACAAACGATTATACGATATTCCAATATTAAACCTTTTGTTCTAATTCTAAAGTTAATAAATCGATTTGCTAGAACAAATTCACGCACGTGTTACTACAAATGTAAGCTTTGACAGCTCTCGACTGCGTAAATTTAAAGAAGAAAAAAAATTCAACAAATCCTGGTTTCCTACATTAGCTATTAAAGAAGTAAAAAAAATCTACATAATTAGCAAGTTTTTGCGGCGCTAGGAATTTCATTATCACCACTGTGCAACGCCCGGACTGATCCAAGTTTATTTCATTTTATTCTACAACAATTTTAAAACTATTGAAAGTGGAAATCTATTGAAATTCCAAAAATTGTTGTTCAATTTCTTTTGCACTTTGCGTACAACAAAAAAATAAACATACGTAGCATTAACATGCAACAACTTTTCTTATTATTTTTTATGTGATAAATTTTTTAAAGAAAATAAAAAAGTGGGGAATCGAAGTCGCGCTATAAAAAGGGAAAACAGCAGCCAGCTGTAAAGCTACGGAAGCGGAAACGGAAGGCAAGCATAGAACGCAGACAAACGCCAGCAAATTTGACTGGGACCAAAAGAAAATCTTAAGGAGTTGCCTCAGCCACTGAGCGCCTTTTTTATCTGGCTGCCTGTCAATGCGCTAAACACCAAATCTCCAGTCAATGCCAAGCAAAAGTGAAAACAGTCGCGAAAGCTGTAAAACAAAATTTGAGTTAGTTGGACCGGTCCCCGATAATGGAATACCCTTTATTTAAAAAAAAAGTTTGGAGTGGATGCTTTGAAGATTTTAGATATAGGCAAGGGAATTGGGTAAGCCTTTTGCGTGGTATTAGGCTTTTTGATAATACTAAAAACGAAAGTGAAGTATTCTTGGGGTTTATAGCTTGCAAGATCTTATAAAATTGTTCAGCAAAGTTTTTTAGAACGTATCTGTTTGTTTATATAACTTCCTCCAGGCTAAGATCTGATTTATCAACATCGAGCATCATTTGGTAAATTTTGGTCCCTTTACGTTTTATACAATCCGAAATTTATGTGTTCATACCGACGAAGGAGATGACGTACTGCCTGCAACACAGCTCACCATACAAATCTACAACAACTTCTGTATTTGTAGGGTATCAGAAACTCGATGGCAAAATAATAATGACATGGAAGGAAATCATTTTCATTTGCAGTCATTCAGCAGTACCTCCTTGGCACTCCGTACCCCAGTCCAACTCCGGATTGCTGCGTTTTTATTGCCTTGTCTGTTGAAGTTATAGCAAACTCCATGGAAAGCGCTTCATTTGTCGTAAAGTTTTATTGAATTACTCGGGCGTGCGGTGGGCTCTACGGCTCTGTCGTGCATAGCGTTTGATGTGACACTCAGACAAACGAATTTCTCAGACGAAGCCCCTACCCCTCGATGTACCCTTGCAGCAGCCCCTTTCATTTTTCTGTAATGAGCCAAAGTTGGCTTCCTTTTGATTATCAAACGCCCCATCCTGTCAGGTTTACGATTATAGCGCCTTTTGAAAATTCATTAAAACTTTTCTTTTTCGTTTTAAAAAACGAACCACATTTTTGTTTTTGTATTTCTTGATATCTAGCTAAAGACTACAACTGGCAATCGATTGGATCAGAAACTCGCACCTGCACTCCATATATCATCCATCTATGGAAGTGTTTGCCATGTTAACTTTTTGCGCCTTTAACTGGGTCTTGACTTTTTGCCTGCCGTCATTATTCATCTTAACTGTTTTTGCTAGGCGCCATTTTCTACTTCAAAATTTCACACATTTGTTACCACCATCAACTGCTGGACAAACATGCACCGACATGCACAAGCTCGCTGCTCCACGTGTGATTAATTGTTCCTTGTGTCGTTGGCCAAGTGAACGTTGGAGCATTGAGCCAAGTTGGAGTAGTTGGAGCACTATTGCTACATGGTTAGCAACCAACTTGACGCAGCAGTTGGCCAAGTTGAGTTATTTGTGTTGACACTAAATTTCTTGAAATGTGCTCATAAAACATCTGGGCCAGTTGATTGCTAGGCCTTGACTTAAGTTTGAAAAACGGCACTAGTTATTGAAATACTGGTTCGGGTTGGTTAGACATGAGTCGGGAAGGCAACTGTCATTTATAGTGTATCCAAATATTGTCATAAGTTAGTCTATGAGTTTATTGCAGAATCTTAAGCAGATACGGAGAATTAAAGTTAGTCGTTCCAAAATGAAATTAAAAGCCAGCTTTAAAGGAAGATTTCTTGAATTAATTGAGTACGAAAACGGTAGGATCAACAAATGGAGTACTAAAAATGTCGTACGTTAGTGTCGGCCGAGGAGGACTTTGGGATACCTTGTATCTTTACATTGGAAAAAGATATATATTTGTCAAATTTGTTTATGATGTCTTTTATGTAACGTTTTGTTGCCCGATTCGTCCTGCGTGCTGTTAGTCGATTTTAATCAAGGATATAGTGCAGTAAAAGACTTTCGAATATGTACTGTAAAAAACTTCAGAGTGCAAAATTTAGTTACCTTATCTTCATAAACCAGTAAAACAGCGAATTGTTGGCTGACCGGTTTTATATTATTTATTTAGATTTTGAACAAATTTAGTTTAGTGCTTGGAAACTCTAAAAAACTTTTGAAATCGAGCTATCCATTTTTTAGAGATCCTCTAAAGCTGTCTCTATCTTATGGGAGGTACATGTATATAATGTAGCCTTAATATCGAAGCAATAAAATAAACTTGTCTTCTATGGAATCATAAGGTATCTAATAAGGATGCCCCAGCTCTTACCATTTCTCCGATACAGATGGACATGGGTATATTGACTTTTCTAGTTAGCCTGATCATCTTTTGGTATCCCCAAGGCCTCAAAGTCTCCGAAGGAGACCTTCTGTATGTTACATACTTTTTAAGCTTGTACAAACTTAATGTACCCTTTGTGCCATAAGGTAAAGGCTATTCAAATAATTTAAAAAAATATCTGCACTATTAAAACCGTCTGCTTGAAAATACTTACTAACCTTCGAAAAATTAGGGCTTCTTTATTGATAAGGGAAAAAGCGATTTCTACACTCTACAAGCTTCACACGCTAACGCCCGTAAGATTTTCGAGGAATTCTGAATATCTCTTTCATTTGTTTATAAGAAATCGAGTATTCTCGAACTGAAGTTTTTCAGTAGTGGCTGTTTTGATCTAAATATTAAGTAGCAACGCTGTTTTTAAAGTTTTTTTTTTTGGTAAAGTAGGTTAAAATTGGTCATTTTTGGCTATCCCACACAGCTCCTATTATATTTTATATGGCGAATTTTAACTTAAAAAGTTTCGGGTTAGAGCTTGCATTTTTTAGAAAGACTATATAAAGTCTAAAATTTAAACAGAAATTCCTTTTTCTGTTAAGGTCCCGTGAACAGTTGAAGATTGGTCTGGTACCAGCCCATTAATTTGTCTTAGATTTTGTGCTAAACATATACATATGTACCTAAGGGCATCTGGGGCTCTCAGCGATTTCGATTCTTTGGGTCATTTTAAGTAACATTGTCCAAGAAACTTTGGGTCTAAAATTAATTTAGAGTTGTTCACTTTTTCGAAATAAGTTTTTATCTAAATATTTAAAAATTAACTTAAACTTTTTATTTACTTTAATTTTGAGCGCCGCTAGGTGGCGCTTTCTATAAATATCTAGCAGCAGAAAAGGTCTGTGAGATTTTGAATGTTTTTATGTATACCCTTTACCAAAATTTGAGGGGTATATTAAGTTTATTGAAATATGTATATGTAGCATGCTTTAGAAGCCGCAAAAAGTTACCTCTAATATAGTCAGGAGAACAAAATCAATTAATCTATACATGTCCGTCCATCTATCTGACTGTATCTATGAGAGCTGATATTTAAAGAGCACAAATTAACTTCTGGAATCTTTACATGTCTCTCCAAATAAAGTTAATTTTTGTTTAATGTTTGTTTCTCCCCACTCGACGCAATTTTTTTATACTTTATACGAAAAGTAAGGATATATAAGGCTTGTGCATGTGTATGAAACATAGAGAAGCAGACATTAAAGATCCCACTAAGATACCTTCTTTATGATCAAGCGCACAAAAGAAATTGATGTTAGAGATGGCAAGAGCTAGAGCCACGGGAAAAAAAATTATTTTGTTTTTTTCAATATCGTATATATAGTATATAACTCGCATAGGGGTAATAAGCTTTAATTCTAATTTAATTTTTAATTTATATTTGGTTGTTTTTTTTATATGTCTAAAGTTCTATAGGAAATTTGGATTAACGGATTCGGATTCAGCGATCCCGAAAACATATAGTAAACATGGTCCCCCAGACCCGAGAAAATATTATTTTTTGTGTGGCTGTTATTCGTACAAATTCGGCGATCAAAAGATTTTTCAACGTTCGTGATTTTTTTAATTTGTTTGAAAAGATTTTTATTCTAGTTAAAATTTATAGTTTCTTTAGAGGGTATTACGCGTATTATATGTAGTTTTCGTTCTTGGTAGTTAAAAAAAGAAGTTGAATACAATTAGAAAGTTCTAAAAAGCAACTTAATATTTTAAGCATGAAAAACAGAAACCATTGTTTAACGACATTGCGCACTTCTAAACTGAGTTTCTTTATTTCGAAACCATTTTGATTTTAAACGCAGAAATCTTCACAACAATCCTTATCAAAATTTTCATACAAAACATTTAAAGAACATATGGGTTAGTTAGTGTTTGTATTGTGCTCCGCGTCAGGCACACAATAGCCAATGATATACTATACACAACTATGGTGTACCCCTTTCGGGATTCACTCTGCTCTCACGCTGCCAAGGCCTCACAGCCTCACAAATGCAACATCAATTTGTCGAATAAGCAACTTAATCATTTGCCATTGTCAATGCAATAGGCGCTGTTGCCTCTGGGAGGCTTCTCTCTGGAGGTCGGACGCGCTTGTCTGGCATCCTGGCATACAATGCAACGGAAATGCTGCCAAGGCCTGGAATAAAAATTATGCAGACACCAAGTAAAAGCCATAGATGTAGCTGCAGAGCTGCAGGGGTGGATCATTGGAGCGACAAATGCGGCCATGCCACTTGCTGCCAAAATCAGAGCACACACACACACGCATGCACACACACAGAGACACAGAATCCATAGAGTCAACTCTACTTGACTTGGCTTGGCCCTGGCTTGCCTTGGACCTGGCCCGGGCTTCAGCTTTGGATCTGGCACTGGCTGCAGTTGCACAATTTGTCGGCTTTAGTTTTTGGCTATCCGTTTGCTACCATATTGCCACTTGCCACTTGGTTTTGTGCAACAAATCATTGGCATAATTTAAAGCGTCGTTGGCTTGGTTCTCCACATTACTTTTGGTGTCTCTATTCCTGCCGCCTGCGCTCTGTGCTCGTTTTAGCTACAAAAGTAGCGTTCCTCCTTCGGATTGTGGACCACTCTGCAGCAGAGACAGTGTTGGGGGGTTAGGTGCGGCATGCCTAGTATGCAACAAAGCAGCATGGCTAGACATCCCAGCCTCTCGCTCCTCTCGGCATGCAGAGTATCTTGCTCTGTATGATTATTGAATGTGGTCGAAGATTAATGATGCCGCTATATCTGTGTGCAGTGTCGTTGTAACCATCTCTCTCTCTGCCGCCCTTGGCCGCTTTGTTTTGTTTTTGTCTCTTTCGCTGGCATAACTGTTTTATAATCCTGCCTTGTTGCCAGACTGTCAGAATTTAGCTTTTAGGAATTCTTTCATTCTTCGAGTAAATGACTTTAATATGCTTTAAAGTTGGGAAAGTTTAAGCAGCAACGTAATATTCGGCTAAAAATTTGTAAAGGAAGTCCCCGCTGAGAGTAGTATCTGATACTAGTACATCCTGACCTAACGAGAGCGGGTGGAATAGGGGGGATTCCCACAGGCAGAGGTAAATATAATTAATTTCGTACTTACAGCAAATAATAATTCAAGCTAAAGGTTTAATAAAGGGGTCGGAACATTCCAATTAAAATTAAAATCCGTAATAAAATTACCGAAAAAAAATTTCACTTGTAATAGTTCTTACAGATTGAAATTTATCTTTATTTCTAATGCTTCTTCAAAAATTTTGTAAAATCTTCATTCCATAAGAAATCAAATAATATGCCAAATACATTTGACTTTATTTCAATTTGTCGACAACTAGGCAGAACGCACCTATGTGCCCCATTCAGGAGTGGCCACTTATAATTTTGTGCTGCCAACTTGTTTATTATTTTGGCTGGTTTCAGATGATAACAGCTGAAGCTGGGACTCTTGGCTTACTGGCCACACAAAGCAAATAACAATAATAATAATAGTCAACATAGGACTCGTGCAATTTAATTAAATTTTTGGCCAAGGCCGGTGCTAGATTCAGATGGACCTAGGCGTACCTGTTTGCCTGCTGGCCAGGCCCTACGGTTGCTACTAGTATTTGCTTGGATGGTCGGATGTTTGGAATGGTTGGTTAGATGGTTATGTCTGGCACTTTGGCAACGGCGACATATGCGTCGCATAAATTAAACACTTCATTGTGGTAGTGGCAATTTGCTTGGTGCCTCTCAATCCTCACATGCCCACACGTACTCGAAGCGCGCTCTAGAACAAACTGACAGGCTCGCTGGCTGCCTGACGTGGTCCTTGCCGCCCGACTGGCTTTTCCCTCTAAACGTGTAGGCATTGCTCATTAGTTTTTCCGCAAGGCCGCATCGTTCTATGCAAGCTGTCTCTGCGCTACTCTGGAACCCTGGGAAGCCCCTTCACGTCTGTCGCTATTATTTTTATTGATTTTAATTTTGTTTTTCTTTTGGTTTTTCGCTCTCCAACTGCGCCAACATTAGTCAAGTTTTTCCAGGGCTGCATGTGCGTAGTTAATCATGTCTCTACACATGTGTGTGTGAGAGTATCTATGTATTGGTAGCATGTCTTTTGTTGTGCACGTCTGTTTCGATTTTCAAAGGTGTCGTCGTATGGTGTACCTTGGCATCCAGTGTAGTCTAGTCTTGCCAAGTGCCACAAAGTTGGAAGTTTCTGTGGATGGGTTGAGCTCTGCTCTCGTGTACAATTTATGTACAATATATGCTGGAAATATTTTGTAGCGCTGCATTAGGAAGGGAGGGGATACGACAACTGTGTTTCGAGTGTGCCCGATGGGTTTTGCAAAAGAGCAAATAAAAGAAGAAATATAAAATTGAAAATATTGTACAACTGATGAAAAACTTATGGCAGTAAGTATGGTGCTACCACTTGCGTGTTGTATGTTTATTGCACTGAGCCAGTTTTTATGGACCAAACTGAATCGTTATGACAGAGTTAGTGACGTGCCGCAAATCTATTTTTTGCAGAATTTCAAAAAAGCAGCCATTTGTCGGTGTGCCAAAATTAGGTGAAACTTATGCCGAGAGATCTACGGCTGTGTAATGCATTATAAAAAAGAAGCTAGGTGCAACACTTAGCCCGGTTATACGGAACTCATATAAAAAGAGTTATGCCGCAATTAGGACTGTTCGTGAAGCCTTATAGAACAGCACTCCCGCTTGAACTTGCTCCTTTTTTGCCAAGATATAATAAAAGTGTTCTCGCTTCATTCCTGTGTAATAAAGATACTATTGACGAACGACATTTATATGCCTATATTCAAAATCCAACTCAGTGAATAGATGCTTTTTGCTCTTTGAGACGAAGCCGCGGAAGAAAGTTAGGAGTATCCCCAAGACTTTAAGAACTAGGCCAGACATGGGATAAAACTGCACTAAATTTACGCTATTATTATCAACCTTGAGTTAACACAGTCAAATATCACAAGCAAAAGCACACGAGAGAACAAGAGCCGTCGTCAAGCAAAAAGGGACGAGAGATTTCACACACCGGACCGTACAAGAGCCGACTGTGCTGCGGCAGATTTTGATGCAGTAGCCTCACGAGTTATGTAAAGTGAGAGATTGCCCAACACTGCTCTACAGTATTCTGGGCAAGTTATTAACACTCAGACAGTAGAACCGCTTCAGGAGCAAGAATCTTTGGATCAGCATTGCTCGAGAGTCCAAGAGAGACATTCTAGCAAAGCAAGGCTAACTTAAGCTTAGATTGAGATTCCTTTGGGGAACTATTCGAAGCTGTGATGTTAGGTCATCAGGTCTTAGGGTGATACTGATTAATCTGCATCACTTTATGGTTTCATCAACTGACCTATTGCGGTTCATGGAGGAGCAGAGGATAGAAGTGCTTCTTGTCCAGGAGCCATGGATCCTCGGTAAAAGGGTAGTGCACCTTAGAGCTAGCGGATATTACCTCCTCTTCCCCAGAAACGTGGGTAAGCCATGTCCATGTATCGTGGTAAGGACTGGGCTTCAAGTAACATACGTTTCTTTCCCCGTTACAGTGACAAGGACCTCACGGTGGTAATGCTGGAAATAAAGACCAGGAAAAACCTTTACCTTGTCTCAGCATACCTTACACATGTTAGACAAGGGACCCAGCATCTGGGAAAGCGCTTCTTTGAAGTCCTGCGCAGTCTGGCAAATTTATCAATAGAGGACCTGACTTATTTTTAAGGTTCATCAAGGTCACTAATGTGTAATAAATGTTGACGACTCAGATAGCCATGCGAGAGTCTATTATTTTGACTAAAGTTTTAAGTTTGTGAAGTTTGGAAATAATTTCATAATGTTTTAATGAAATTCCAGAACGCTCGTTTTTTTTGTTTTTTTTGTAGTCTTAAATAATAAATCATAAAGCAATTCAGCAGCAGAACAGCTGTTCTCGAAGCTCCGATATCTCTTAGGCTATAAAAGTAATTCAATCCATTTCAAAACGATGCATTTTCTGGCCGGAAAACGACACTCGAAAACCATTGTAGCTTTAATGAAACAACAATGCCGAGATAGAAGGTTCGTTCAAGATCTTGTCAGGCAATGAAACAAGAATGGGAAAAATTAAATACCTTGTAGGTGTGTTGCATTTCTAAGACACTTCATTGATAACTCAATTAACATGTTACTTCCACGAAATATGCCTCATTTTTGCGCTCAGACAATGCTCTCTATAAATCTCTCATGTAGTATCTTGTATCTGTACAAGCGAACCGTGTTGAAGAATTACTCATGCTCGAATTTCAGACAGCGTGTAATTCAAAACCTTTCAACATGGCCCTGGCTGTGTGAACAATTGATTGGAAAAAAGGATTCTAGTGTATGTGTCTGTGGAGTGCTTAAGGTTTATGCCCTGCTTCGAATCGTTTTTAAATGAATTTTCATTGAAGCGTTAATCCATTTATGCCCATTCTTCTGTACCTAACCTAAGGGCCACAAATTGTTGCACGCACATTTAATCGGATTTAGGGGCCAGTCAGTACCTTTTTTTTCTTTTTTTTTATAATATTATTATTTATACCCATGGCCAATTGCTTGTGTCGCCTTATGCATGCTCCATCCATTCACTATTTACTACTGACACTGACCTAGTTTGGGATTTAGAACTTACCACAACAACAAAATGTGTCATAAACTCTTTTGGCCAGAGAAAATTGTGCATAAATTAAAAAAAAAGAAGGAGAACAAATTACGTCATATAAACTATAAAGCCATAAAGCATGGCCAACCACCTAGCTACCCTTCAGGCGCAATGATTACCTTTGGCTCTCCTGACTACCCTCTACCCTCTACCATGTACCCTCATTGTGTAAACTTTCAAAGGCGAAATTGATGACAATGCGGCTTGTCATCGCCTTTCTGGGCTGCTGTTGCGGCTGTTCCTGGGCTTCCTGCAACAAAAGATAAAAAATTTCATTAAAGCCATTATAACAGCTTTAGTAGATACAAAAATGAAAAAATTATATTTAAGCGGGCCTCGCTGAAAGACAAGTGAGTATACTCATTCATGCTCAGGTCTCGGCATAGGCGTTCTCTGAAGACGCTACAAAGTTTGTTCAATTTGAGATAATACAATAAAATAAAATTTAATGGTTTCCTAGGAAATAATTTAAGAGATTTGGTAAAGTGGTTTTTAAGCTTTATTTTAGCTTTAATTACTGTGTTTGTAGCGTTTCAAATAATTTATAGCTTTCTATAAACACATATTCAAACAATTAATTTATTATTTATTCCTATTTTTTTAATGAAAAATGGTTATTTAATTTATTTGTGGTTTTTATTGCAAAAATACAAATTTTTCATATACTTTGATAAATTTGTAATTTATGATTAATATAATAATTATGTTTAACATTTAAAAAAATTAAATGAATTTTAACTATAAATATTAAATTTACTTGAAAATATAAATATTTATTTTTATTTGCATGAGCGAATTCAGTTTCTGTGATATAGCTACTATTTTTTAAGTTTAAATCAAAAGATTTTTTTTTTATTATTTATAAAATTGATAAAAAAGTGAATTAAATTTTTACATCTAAAAATTGTAATTAATATATTTATTCATGAATATCTCGCAAAATATTGTATTTCAAATAATAATAATATTTATAATAATGATAAAAAAATATCTAGGAGCCAAAAAACAATGATCCCCTTAATCCCCTTAAATACGTACATGTTTTAAAATAAAAAAATGTTTGCATAAAATAATATCAATAAATGCACTCCGATTGAATAAGTTGAATAACAAAATGTTGTATCACGTAGTTTGGTGAAAAGCTAATTTTTATAGCCAAAAAAAAAATGTTCGGATGTCAGAGATGTTAATCTGAATTCAGGATACAGAACATCTCAGAGCGTCAAAGTTCTGGCATACACTTCAAGAGACTATAATAAAGGGAATTTTTCTTCGGATTTCGCGACTCTAACATATTACCATAATTATCTGATTTGCCAAGCCAAAAAAAATGCAATTCTCAGAAAAATTTTTTCATCTAAAATCTCAAGGGTATTCAATTTGTATTATTTTTAATTTAATACCCTTTACTATATGGTACATATATACCCTGATAAGTTTGTGCAAGCTGAAAATGTATGTAATATACAGAAAGAGTTGCCACTAGGAGGGTCTAGTTACCCATGCCCCTCTGTCTGAGTGTCCAAATGAACACTTCAATCTTAGAGATGGTAACATCTAAACTTGCAGAATCGATCCCTTATTATTTTATGGAAGTACAAGATTACATTTAAATGTATTGGGCTTTTATTATATAGCTCCCTTAAGGGTGATCCTTTGATTATGCAGATATCGTAACCTTTGACTCGGAAGTTTTTTAGGAGTTAGTTTGACTATATTATATGGTAGCTTATAGGACCAATCGGTTGAAAAATTAGTTTTGCGTTTTTGTTTATTTATGCCGATATCGTAACGAAATTTGGTCTTCGGAAGTGTCTTATAGTTTCCAAGCACTGTACACCATTTGATCAAAATCTGTTGACCTAATAGTATGGCACCTATAGGATCGATCAAAAAAAAAAACTTTGTTGCAAAGCTCGTTTGGTTTTTGTTTGAAGATATTCTGCTTAGGGTTAGGTTTTAAAAAAACAACAGGTTCAGTATATTCTAAGGTTGCAGTTTAAAAAAATTGCCGATTATCCTGGCTTCCATAACTGCCATTCTTCACTCTGATCGCTGTTAATTTTGTTAATCATTGATTAATTTGCATTATCATAGGAATTATTATGATTTCAGCGTTAATTATGGGAATTTAGGTTTTCATAAAGTTCAAGATGACATATTTTTATTAATGTAGATTCTACGAAATAAGGAAATATAATACGTAAGTGAAATGTCAATTTCAGCTAATCTTGGCAGAAGATAACGACATCGTATGAAACCATACACCATATGTGTATTACAAAATATTAGATTTTAGAAATAAATAAATTTCGTGACAAAGAACGGAAGGTTCCTAATGATTTTGTAGCAACTTTAATTTTTTGGAAGTTTACCAAATTGTATCGAGGCGTTATAATTCCAGAAGAATTCAATTTAAATATTTTAAAATTTTTTGCACCCTGTATATCTTAATCTGTTCGTTTTACATAATAAATCATAGTTTTTTTTAAGGTTTATAAGAAACAACGATATTTAAAAGTCTTTGGTGCTTTAAAAATGCAACGCAAGATGTGATAAAACGAAAATTTAAAATAAAAAGAAATTGTTTTCTACAAATCGAATCTCTTTGTTTTTTCCGACTAGATAGTCAACTAGAAGCACTTGCAAATGTTTATAAATTAACGGTAGATTGGTAAATTTATATGTTACGAATATGTGGTAACAAAAAAAAAAAATTTGCAAAACCGAAGGGAGTTTTGCCTTTTAAACTTTATTCGATTCAATTATTTAAATTAATAATTTATTAAACTCAAAAATTTTATTTGATAAATGCAGTAAAACGTATTTAATTTTTTTTTATAATTAAATATTTACTGTCCATGCATGGATGTACTCACAAAATGCTACCCTATTTTTATGCGCTTGTATTGCATCATTCATAAAAGAACTCAAGGACACTATGTGGAATGTTTAGTCGTGCGTAGCGCATGACAGAGCTGATGTATCGTCTTCATATGCCCGATACAATGTATGTAGTATGTTCATATACAGCTCGTATATAATATCTATTGCTTTTCTCGAATTACGGTAACACACACGTACACTCTAAGCAAATATCGTTGTTGTGTAAATATCCTGTCACCCAGTCTGGGGCACGGGTGCTTCCCTTTTTGCATTTTCCAGTCTACCCTGCATGAGTTGTGCGCTTCGCCTTGCCCAAGCCCCGAGTTCTGGTTCCTGCCTCAGCTCCTGTTCCATCTTTTTGCTATACGCTACAAATACGGGCAAGCTTTAGGCTTTTGTATGCCACGCGAGCGCAGCAAGTATCCTGCTGAGCGCCGTCTGTGTGTGTTGCTATATATATGCGTATACGTGTGTGTGTGTGTGTGATAACAACCCAAGGATTATTTCGCATTACTTTATTTTCCCAACCGCTTGCAAGTTTTGCGGTACTTTGGCACGGCAGTCCAAACTCCCGAAACCCAACGCCCAACTTCCAGCACCAAGAACCCAATCCAAGCTCTGCCCGCTTATAATTTACACGCTGATTGCGCGTCAGGATTATATATAATTTCTCTGTACGGTTTCGGTTTGGCTTTTTTGCTCTTTATTCCTCCCTCTCTCGCTTTCTCTCTCCCTCTTCACATGCATTCATCGCCTCGTTCCTATTTATGCTCTTTTATCTGATTTTTTTGTAACTTTGTGTGCGATTTTTTCTCACACGTTTTTATGAGCTTATGAAATTAATTGTATATTAATGTGGGTGTGTGTGTGTATCTGATGGATACGGCGCATTTGATTATGTTTTGGCTAAATAATGAAATTATCTGTTAATAAAGCTCGGTATATTCATGGGATTTACATTTTCACTGTAATTAAAGGGATTTATTTTTTGAATCGGTTATTGATGCACAAGACTCTTGGAATTGATTATACCCTTTAACTGTAGGTTCAAAGGTATACTAGGCCTAAGTTCTTTTTACCAAAATGTTGATCTTAGCCTCGGCTTACTATTGAGCATATCTGTCCATCCGCGCTTCTGTATGAACCTACAACGTTGGTGCAGCATTTGATCAGGACAACCCCAACAAAGGTATATATTTATTATAAACATTATTTATTTATTTATATTTATTTATTTATAAACAGCTCCTACCTAATTAAAATTATAGTACGATATTATAAAATATATTTCTTTTATAAATTTATTTCTTTTGATGAATTCTTGATTCGTAAGTGGAGCATAGAGCCCCATTAATCATCGCTCGAAATTTGTTGGAGCCGACAAAATTGCAAAATTCTCCTTAGACACCGGACTATAAACCTTTATAACTTTCGATTTGGTGGTAAGCTGGCTGGAACTCCATATGAGACCCGCTTGTGCGTACGCAGATCCCGATATATATATATCGATATCCTCGTCCGCACAACTTTAGCTTGTAACCATAATGCACAATAGATATCGGCATCCGTAGTGACGGCGTATCCCCTGACCATGATTTTCGTTTTTGACGTATTAATTTCTAACCCAACCATACGAGAGCAGCACGAAGACTAATGGCGATAGTACGCATCCTTGCCTAACTCCGCAACTCTGCATTGCGCGCGCCTTCTCCAGTTGGTCACACCGAGCGAAGACAGGGCCCCTTCCACTTGGTCTTTCCAACGCAGACACGGTCGTCCTCTCCGCCGACGGCCGCTGACTACCGCATCGAACACACGTTTAACTGGAGCATGCTCGTCCATCCTAACGACATGTCCGAGCCAGCGAAGCCGCTGGATGTTGATACGCTGAGCAACGTCCATGTCGTTGAAGAGCTCATACAGCTCCTGGTTGGTGCGGATGCGGTAGTCATCGACAACTCGAATAGGACCAAAGATCTTGCGCAGTACTTTCCTCTCGAAAACTCCCAAGGCAGCTGCATCAGTTAGCGACACGGTCCAGGCTTCCGCGCCGTAAAGAAGCACTGGAAGGATGAGTGCCTTGTAGAGTGATAGTTTTGTCGCGCGAGAGAGGTCTCTACTACTCAATTGCCTATTGAGACCGAAATAGCACCTGTTGGCATGAGTTATTCTGCGCTTGATCTCCAGGCTGACATCGTTGTCGGTGGTAACGGCGGTGCCAAGGTAGATAAATTCCTTGACAACATCGAAAGTATAGCTGTCGGCCGTAATCTGGGACCCAAGCCGCCGCACGTCCCTACTTGTCGACAGCATATACTTCGTTTTGCCCTCATTTACCGCCAGACCCATTTTTGCAGACTCCCGTTCAATAGCACTGAAGGCCGCGGTGACATCTCGCTTGGTACGCGCACGCCCCGACGGAAGAGAAGAACGATGCGGTCAAGGATGCCTTCTACGCGAAACTCGAGGACCTGTACGACAAATGCCCGGCCCACGACATCAAGGTCGTCCTCAGGGATTTCAATGCGAAGGTCGGGCAAGAAGGTATCTTTGGTCCCACTGTCGGACAGTTCAGCCTCCACAAGACCACTTCGCCCAACGGTCTGAGGCTGATCGATTTCGCCGCGGCGCGAAACATGGTAGTCTGTAGCACCAGGTTCCAGCATCTCGAGATTCATAAAGCCACTTGGCTGTCCCCCGATCGGTCGACCCGCAACCAGATCGATCACGTTGTGATTGACGGAAGGCATGCTTCCAGCGTGCTAGACGTGCGCACCTTTCGTGGTCCAAATGTGGTTGAGTAAAGTGCTTCAGAGAAAAGGGACTCTTATATGGAGAGTATCGTTTGTTTCTACCCGTAAAATGTTTTTCAAGGAAAACATTGATATTAATTATAATCACAAAATTGTCCGGCAATCTAAAGAGACAGAAAATAAAATTAATTTAAATAAAAGTAATTTTAGCCTACAATTTTTTTTTAGTTTACCCTAATTTGGGGCCAAGAGTGAATATGTTTTTACATTTCAAATTAAAAAAAAATAAATACAATTTCGACAACGGCGGATATTATTTTTCATATCGGCTAATTGATATCCATTATTAAGTATCCTAACAGTTTTATTTGGTTGAGGTCATAAAACTTTTTATTAAGGTGCTGAATATCTGTAAAAATTGGTTTTTCAAAAAAATTAAAAAAATTCTGTGATCTTAAAAAGCATAAATCTATCCAGAAAATGCCTATATTATATTATTTGTCTTAAACGAGCAGAATCGATTCGGTTATCGATTGGGTCATGCCCGTCTATCCGTATTAACATTAGGATCTCGAAGACAAACATAGCTCGATATCAAAACGCGCTCATCGCTGTCATCGAAACTATAAAAGCCATATCTCGACATAATTAAAGGTACTTCTTGATGCTATATCACATAGTTTCGATTTTATAAAAGCTATTTCCCTTACCTCCATATATTATTTCCTGAACTCCTAACGTAAAAAAAATTGGGTGCCGACATGAACTTACGACTTGGATTCAGCATTTTTTAAAGCCTGTTTAAGAGAAAGGTTAGTTTAGAAATAATATAATATCGGAGACATTAATATTTAGCTTTTTACGTTGAAACCTACCTTCCGTAGGGAAAATAAGCTTTGAGGACAAACATATATGTTTAAGATTAGTTAGTAGGCCGAAAGAGTTTAAAATTTTGAAAAAATTTAACCTGGAGTATAAAATGATTTGGGCTGAACAAATAATATTTAGAAATCAACAAAATTCGTCAGCTTGAAATCATTCAAAGTATTAAGGCCCTGCCAGTTAAGACTTAAGGTAGAATTAAAAAAATATATATATTTCTTACAAGTTACAAATTTTTTGTAACGACATTTACTATTGAGACACCAGCTTGCACTCATTTTTCCCCTGACCCAAAAAAGTGTTGCCATATTGCTCTTACTCAAAAAGACAACATACAAATGCAATCAAAGATATTTCGAAATCGAATCCACGAAAACAAAAAAGTAAACATTTCAGACCACCATGTACTATGAGGAATGTATGTTAAGTGCCCAAATGCGTAACCTCAACAAAATAAATATTGAAAAAGCTGTTGCCTCTATTCTCTGTAGTCCAATACACAATACCACCCATACGATAAATTCAACTGGAGAGACAACTGAAACATTATCAGCATCTCGTTGTAATGTAATTAACGACCTGCGAGTTACCCAAAACACAAAAACGAGACAAACTTCGGTGTAAACAACTGAAACATAATACAAATAATTAAAAATAGCCCAAAAACTGTGTCGAGACATTAAGAGAAACGAGCCGGGACACTATTGAATAGCGGCGCAAATTGTCAAAAGGTCTGCCCAGCCGGCGTTGCTTCCCCGACGACAGACTCTCCGACAGGCCCTCCGTCCTCTGTCCGACAGTCCTGCAGTAAAAACAATTGTGTCAATACTTCACCCGCATATCTGTTTATGTGCGCGGATAAACACAGACGATAATGACGTAGTAGATAGAGCTGGAGAGCGAATCAGTATGCTGAAGAGAGAGCTGGATTACAAGAGCTGCCGAACAGCTGCTAGCAACTGTCAATAATGATGACTCAAAACTAATACCAGACGTCGCCTTGTTTCAAGGGCGAGCCAAACAAAAAATAAACTAAATAAAAATAAAAATTGTGGAAATCCAACAGGCTGCTCTCGACTTGATCTATGGGACACTCTTGAGCCTGCCCTGAAGGAAATAGTAAGGCGACACCTCCTAACATAATTTGTTTACACAATATTGGAGCTGAATGATTATTGGGAAAATTGGGCACAAAGGAAATGGCATTAGCATGAAATTTGTAAGGCACAACACGCACTCAAGAAACCAAACCAAAAAAAAGGATCCGAACACTGATGCCAGCATGATAGGAAAATTTATGCAGGCGACAAATTTAAAACGCATGTCCTGGACCGAGGACCCCATCAATTGTTTATTTGTGTGCGCATAGTCACAACAAATAGTATATGCCTGTGAGTGTTTGCTTATCTATTGTCTTGAACATGCCCCGGCCCTGGGCAATGTGTCATGTCCCACTGTGCCTTGAACGAGACCACACAAAAGTTGGCAATGGCTTAGTTAGTTCTAAACTCGAAATCTTTGATCTTCTCGCTATGGGCTCTGGGCAGATGAAGTTGTATTGTTAAACGGCTTAAAGCAGGTGAAAAAGGTAAAGGCACAGACAATAGGGTCGAACAACTTCATTGGAACATTGACTCATTTTTCAGCTATTATCAACGGTCTATTATCTGGGATACTTAGTTGTGAAATTGTTGGACAGTCAGCGGATGCGCTTTGTTTGGTGGCATCGGTTTCATCGAAAGACTCTATTATTATAGTTAAATCTGCAATTTCTCAAAAGCCACACAAGTTGTTTTTGGCACAATGTGCGGCTTATGGCAATGGGCTGGATAATATGGTATGTAATTTGAGGTAGCTCCTTTAAAAGATAATCATATTTGATTGCGCTTCTATTGCAAATAAGCTGATTATGTAGCATGCTGGCGAATCATTGAATTTTTCTAAGTTAAAATGAACTTAACTCAATTTTCAAAGTATTTCTTGCAGAGATAATTATCGCGCAAATGGGCACTTTACTTTATATTTACAACAGTACCCATTGGTTCAAGGGTGTGTGATATTTTGGCAACGTATAACAGAAGTTCTTCATTCCGCTGATTGTGGAAGCAATTTTCTCGATGTACTCAGTATTACTTTTAAAGTGTGTCGATAAACAGTGGAACGGTTTTTACCGAAATACGCGAAGTACTATTTGGCGGCTTACATACCCGGTCGATGCTAAGACAATCTTCTATAAAAAATTCTCGTGTCACAATGTTAGTTACCATACTCCTCCGAAACGGCTGGATCGATTCTCATTAAATTTTCTGTGCCTATTGGGTAAGTCTGAGAATCGGCCAACATCTATTTTTTATGCCCATGGTTGTCATCCCAAAATTTTTTTTTGAATTTTTATCAAACTCGCGCTGGACCGATTCTCTTGATATTTTGGGTGTCAATTGGGTTGGTCTAGGCATCGGCCAACATCTATTTTTCATACCCCTAAAAATAAGGGCTACCACACCTAATTTTTTTTTTTTTAATTTTGGACAAATTTTTAAATATTTTTTTATAGTGTGGCATTGTGTACATTGTCAGATTAACTAATATTTTTTAGATAATTGTTTTTGTCATACATTAAAGAATCTTATGTTTCACGTGTTACGGGTGTTCTAATGAACGCGTCGATGAATTTTGTTGTTAATAAGGTGGTTTTTTTGGAAGAAATGCAACGAATCAAATTAATTATCAATCTAATCGTACTGCCCAGGAACGTGAAGATCGCAATGAACGTGAAAGAATTCGGTTCAGACAGACGCGGGAAGCGCGACACTCGACTAATAGTTTGCAAGTTTGAATCGAGCTGCAAAATAATCTAAAAATCTTATATTTTTCCAGATAAGCTAACTAGAGAATCTTACGATGTTTATTCACTTTAAAAGTACTCAAAAAGTTTGGGCAGGACAACGTCTGCCAGGCTCACTAGCAATAAATAAAATTTGTTTAAAACGTATAGGTATATAAAAATGTGATGCAGTCAAGGCACCCTGTACCTTTTTTCACAAAAAATAATTGTTTGTGCTACTACAACTTTCGATACAATCGATCAAATTTGGATGTAGACTTCTTCATTAGAGCCACATTGATGATTCTAGGTAATTTTTTTATTTTTGACACCCATATACATACAATCATGATACATCACTCTGTGCCAAATAGGAATATTAAACGGCGTGACTGAAAGCCGCGGAAGTCTATTACGAGGGAACAGGGAAAGATACTATAGCTTCTCAGAAAATAAGCGCACCAGCTGCTTAAGTTTTGTATCCCCAGCTCTTAAAAGATAGTCTCCGAAATATAGGTGTGCATAAAGACGGATAGATGGACGAACATGGCTCAATTCCAACACAAGATTATGATAAGCGTTTTGATATAAAGGACTTGGTCTGTCCCACTTCCTTCGTGTCCATTACATAAATTGCATAAATATAGTATATAATAAATAAAGTATAAAGCGCTTCAAAATGAAGGTAAAAAAAAATAAAATCTTGATCATCATGGAAGAAGTACGGCCCAATGACGCCGCCGGCCCATAAACCGCACCGAACCGTAATTTTTTTGGAATGCAATAATGGTGACTCACGGAGTACGTGTGGATTGCTGCCTGACCAATAACTCATATTTTGTTTATCGACGAAGCCATTCTTCAAGAAATGAGCCTCATCGCTGAAGATGATTTTTCGATGAAAATCCGGATCATTTTCAAGTTGTTGGTCAGCCCAATTCAAAAATATACTACGCTTCTGGTGGTCAAGCATCTTCAGTTCTTGCGTCAATTTGATCTTGTAAGGATGTAGGCCAAGATCTTTTCACAAAATTCGCCACAACGACGTCAAGGAGATGCCCAACGCTTGAGAAGGACGTGTGAGAGACCGATTTGGGTCTTCCTCAATTGATGCGCCAGCGGCAGCAACATTCTCGACACTACGGGCACTTTTTTGTCTCACTGGCACGGGAACATTTTGTACTGTGCCTGTGGATTCAAATTCAGGAAACTCGTTTGGAACCACCATTGAATGCAGCTAGCTTCAAGAAGACGTTAGATTTATAGATTGCATACGAATTATCGCAAAAAATCTTTTCGACCAATGATTTTTGGTAGAAACGTAACGAACTCGGAAAAACTGACAATTGAAATTCATGTTTCCCTGAAGCTCTAAAACATGTTTTTGAAGAATGATTTTATTTAAATATTAGTTATTCCCTCTAGAGAGCACTGTGCATTTTTATAAAGACCTTCCATTTTACATTAATCATTGTGGGTGCAAGTTTTATAACAAAATTTGTAAACGTTCAATAAAATTTTGTTTGAAGAATTCAGTATTTACCGAAAAGCCACAAAAGCTAAACGCTTAAAAAATAAAGAAAATTATGTATGTAGTATATGGTATGGTAGTCTGGACTTCCAAGATTTTTTTTTTCAACTTTACTTTGGATGCAAATCTATTTGTCTACAATTTTAGGGGCATATCTCATAGTTAATCGTTCTCTCTGTTTAAGTTTCAAATAATTTAAATTTTGTTATGTTTTTTTAAATCTTCTTTTATATATTTCAGCTTTTGTTGCTCTATCTAGTTAGTATCTCATTAAAATAATGTTATCTCTATTACCCGCCTAATACTCTTATTCCTTCGTTTATCGAAAACCCATCCGCATCAAATTTGTTCAAACATTCCCTAAGCCACAACACAAGTAACAACGACATCCACAACTAAGTAGAACCCATAACACATGCTTATCGCAACGATTCCTAATAAAGCCCAAAGACATTCAAACATGCATGAAAGTGCCGGGCCGAGGCAACCAAGACACTTCAAATCCAATCCGAGACCAATGCCAAACGTTAGCGCCTTGATTGCTGCACTGTCGGAATGGGGGACTGTCGCAGGGATTGACCAAGCGCAGATTTGAATGGGACACCACAGCGAATCAATTCTGGTTGTGGGATTTTTGACATTAATATGACATTTATTTGTCAGAAGGCATTTGTTGCGGCGGCTGCGGCGACAACGAAAACGAAACGACAACTCTGGCTGTTTAGGATTTTCGATAACCAGACGCAGACACAGAGACCCATACCCAAGATACAGACATGGAACCGTACGCAACTTAGTTGGGCTGCACCATTTGCGTCTCATAGAGCCAGACGCATAAATTTTGATGCCGTTAAGCACTTGGCCGGTTATCAATGGGTTAATAAACGTTATAAAATATGAGTTCATTATGCCTCAGTTATAAATTTTTCGGCCTGTTTCCCGGAAACGCCTCTTGCATGCTGCGGCACTGCAGGGGCTATAAATTCATAGGATTCTGGAGCAGCCAAGTCCGTAGCGATGGCTGCTCAACATATGCCACGGACTTCTGATGCTTTTGCTGTAGTTGTAATGAGAGATTATATTGCTTTATGACTTGGCCATGGGGCGCGCGTGTCCTTGTCTGCGGCATGTACTTAAGTTGATCCTGTGCTTTTAGCTGGGCTTAAGTTGTGCAGCAACGTGTGGCATACACGCTCAGATGCCACGATGAGTGAGCCTTGAAATGGAATGCCTCTTGCATCAGCTGCTGAGCCAGGGCTTTGGGCATAAGTTGTGGGAATCTCGTTGTTGCATATGAACACAGATTGCATTGATACGTCATTGAAAGTCGTAATGAGATTGAATCATCATAGCAGCCGACTATGAGCAGATAAAAAGCATTTTAATTATATTTCAATTGGGTCCGATTAAGATTTAATCGCAGAACGGTTTTATTTATTTTTTGTACCAAGCTAATAATTTTAAATAATAATTAAAAAAAAATTGAAATCCGTTGATGTAGTGTCCGGTACGGGATACCCTGTACGAATTTGCTTGGGAACGAAAGACGGTTTTGTAAGAAGTGTAAAATTGGCTTATCGCATCATCTCCTAGTAGGTATGCATCAAAAATGTTGTGTCTCCTGTAATCTAGTGGTCACATTTTGTAATCAGCTGTTCCATAGGTTCGTATTCTGGGTAGGTGTTTATTGCAGGCGAAGTGGCCTTTTAGTGCTCCAGAGAGTGTCCTCAGACTTTTCCTGTTTAGAGTGAGATTGTTATTTGCTCTTTTGGCGTCTGACTGCAAGAAATTTTTGGAGTGATTTAGGTCGTTCCCATATTCTTTAATTTTTATTAAGCTAATTTTTGGGTATCTTCTTTAATGTTGTTTTTGTTGAAACCAAAGAAGGGATTTAGGCCTATAAATAAATTCTTCGCTTTTTAGTGCTTTGAGGAATGATTGACTGCCTGAGAATAGTTTAATTTTAATTCTATTGACTAATCTTTTGAATAATATTTCCACTGTTCCCATTATAGCGTATAATTTCGCATGAAAAATAGATACACGGTAATTTTTATGACATAACATATTTTAAGGTATAATAATGTAAATCAAATAATATCACACACTTATTTTTAAATGGCCTTATGTATTCATTATCTTCTAAGGTGACCATCATCTTAATCAACCCTAATTATCATGTCCAACTAGTAGAACATTGTGATACCGCTAGGTATCACCACTCTTTCCCCACTTAGGCCATCCTTTCTTCTTCTTGGACTCTTTTGCGGGAGCTCAAAAAAGTCGGCTAAGAAATGTGATGTAAGAAAGCGGAACCTTTTTCTGTATAGTCTCTAGCTCCTCCTCAGACAGCAGCTTCCGCAGAAATCGTGATGAGGAGCGTTAAGCCTGGATGTGTGGGTTCCCTGCAGCGAGTCTCTAAGTTATACCTCAGATTAAGGTAATTCAAAGCGTTGTGCTAGGTGCAAATTTGAAGGATGCATCATTTAATATTATATATTTGCAAAGGAAACACTTACATTAATCTAGGCATGAATCTAATCTAGCATGGATCTATATTTTATAAACTTTGACGTATGTCACTCACATCTATAGATGATCTATAAGGAAAGGAGAAAAGTTAAACATAGTATAGTGTCGAAACGTCGTCTTTCATAAGTTGAAACCAGAGCTGTCAGAAACCATAATGATGGCATTAGAAACTTGATCGATAAATATTTTGACAAAGTATTGTATCAGACTACCATTTATTTCGATCTTTGCAGAACTCCTTAAATGGTAAAATTTTCGGCAATGATGAGGCTATAAAATCGCACTTGGTTCAGTTTTTTGCAGATAAAGGCCAGAAATTCTATGAGCGTGGAATACAAAATTTGCCGGGAAGATGGCAAAAGGTTATCGAACAAAATGGAAATTATATATTTGATTAAAGTTCATTCTTAGTTTTATTAAAAATGCATTTACTTTCTTTTAAAAAATCCGCAATTACTTTTTGGGCAACCCAATAGCTTTGAAGGTGCTTGAACCGTCATCTCTCAAGCTGCAGAGGACAAAATGAGTTGAGTCGGACATATTAAAAGATATTTACACAAATCGTAAAAACTAATTTTCAACAAAAGAGCTAGTTCCAAATCCGTAAATTTAAATGGATTTCTCAAGTATGCCTAACATATTGGCAACCCTTTTCATGGGTCAACACACACACAAACACACAGTTGTTGGCTGTCGCGACACTTTCGATGTCAATCCCTCACATGGTTACTTTCACTTAGACGACTCAAAGAGCTGTCCTCCAGCGCTGCTCATCCCAAGTCACTTCCTATTTATGGCTGCATTTGTTCCTCTGTTTGTTTGCTTTGACTTAAGCCGTAATCGTTGCCCTTTTTGAAGGAACGTGTAACGTCAACTATTACGTACCGCCAGCCGCCCCGCCAGGCCACAATCAAGCGTTACTTATATTTGCTTTTCGGAACTCTGGTCCATTAAGTGTCGCCATCGGAGCAGAGCGCGTGGCTGCCTGCGGGCAAATGTTGCCAGCAGCGGGTTGACTTTTCGCACTCAAAGTTGAGAGTTAGTCAGAGCCGGTTGGTTGGTCACGTGGCGCAGCTAGCGCTGCCCGCCTGTAATTGTATCTATGAGATACAATTACAATTTTTCAATATTTTTGCACAGCAGGAGTACGTGCAGGCGCGTGTTTTCGTGGGCGTTATTATTTATTTATAGTGACACTTTATGGCAAAGCCGCCACCGTCAATGCCAGCCAGCTCCAAAGCCTGCGGCTGTGGTTGTTGCTCTTGCTACGATAGCTGCAGGATGCGCACAGGACACGAGCGTCGTAATTGCGCACTTGTATGTAGCTACTAGCTGTGGCTATAACCGTGGCAAGGACGTGGCTGAGCGGCGTCTTAGAAAATATGTTGCATCATCGCTCGTTGTCTGTACTTAATGTTGTTCATCCTTGCCGTCACCATATCCGTTGGCTGCTTAATGTTGCGTTGCGCCCTGCACGGCGTCTCTAGTCTTTGTGTGTTTGCTGTGTGTGTGTGTCCCTCGTTTTTGTTTGTTTAATTTAATTTCCCCACAGTTGTCCTTCGCTTGGGCATTATCATAATTTTGCAATTTATTAACAAAGTCAAAACAGTTTAGCCCAATATCATTTATTATCAACTACTACATAGAAAATTTTTACGCTTGTCAAGGATCCTGAAGTATCCAGTACAGCCAGAAGCATAAAATGTGCGTTTAAACGTTTTTAATTGTGTGCTTGGCGTTTTTATATTGTATTCGACTTCCTTTCAGTAGCAATAAACGGCTGTGTTGGTGTAAGAGTTACTCGGGCCCAACGTGGGGCGCGAGCTGTTTTTACAGTTTTAAGCGTTATTTTCTGGTGTCTGATTGAATAGAATGAGAAATAGTTGTTTCATATGGTCAGGAACATTACAGCAATGTATTATAGGCGGAGAAAGATTTTACGGATCATAGGTGGCTTGTACCAAATAATCAGTTTCGCTTTAGATTAAGATATAAGAAAGCAAAAGGGCTATCGACACAATATTTATTTAAAAATGTGTATTATCCGTACGCATATGATTAGTGCTTTTTAAACTATTAGAAATTAGTTAGTTAATCCCATTCAGTTTTTGCATCAAAAATTACCTTCCATTTGCGATCACATCGAACCACTCCAGCATTGAAACATTTATTGGCTCAGTTATTATTTTGTCAGAAAACGTTTAAATTGGGATATTTTTTATTTATATTATATATATTACATTAACTGGGGTATGCACCTTTAAGTTTTGTTCCTGGCCTATCGATCTGCTCAAGATCAGAATATTTAACCACGGAACTCCTCTATAATAGGAAAATTAAGATTTCTTATTCCAAATTGTGACCCTTTGACTGATGGTAACCTCTATGGCAACCTTCAATATCGGCATTGCTTTACGGAAGCTGGAAGAATCTCCTTTGCAATGTTTACCTAGCCCAGTTTCTTTCAAGCAGAGACTCACGCCTTAGCCGTCTCCTCCCTCAGTATCCTCTATTAAGGTATAAGGGGGGTAACATTTACACATTTACATTTAGGCTATCAGCGTATTGTCTTTCCTTTAAGCTTTAGCGGATGTGTAAGCTAAATCCAATTTCTTTTTTAGCGTAACACAGACACACTCGTCTGGGTTCCTGGACATTTAGGAGTGGAAGGTAATTCGACAGCTACTGAGCTCGCTCAACAATGAAAAATATGGTCAACAAATGGGCCTTAGGAGAACATAGGAGAGAATGGCTCTCTTTACCGAATTTAAGACAAGTTTAAGTGCTTGCCCTATCCGCGGATGCCAACAGAAGTATAGATCTTGGTACAGCGGACCTATAAGTCATCACTTACAGAAAATGGGTCTATTGAACTCTTCAGAGCTTTGTTTTGAAGACGACGAGGCAACTAAACTGTGACTATCCAGAAATAGTGTGGGACAAAGTCCCCATTTGGGAGGTCAACGGATCACCTATCCAGCTACGAAAGAATTACTGCTCTTTATAAGGAAGGCAGATGGTCTTTTGCCTTAAAAATGGTTACGGTACAATATATCTTCAGGTCGCAGTGTTAGCTTGTAGGACTGACAAGTGTGACACAAGTTCTTTCTCATCTACTTAATATTCCGAATATTCTCTTCTTTCTTTTTTTTTCTTTTTTTCTCAGGAAGCAGTCTTCATTTTTACGTGATATAAGAGAAAATCTTTTAGAAAGGAATTGGGTTTTTAATCATCTCTCTGCGCGTACATTCTCTGATTCTATCCGGTAAGCCTAACGCTTCTGTCTTTGATAACTAACTTGCGCCAGCGGATATTGGCCATTGGTGGTGCCCAAGTTTTATACAATAATTGCCATAGGGGTTGCAAAAGAGATAAGCTTTATCTGCTCCCAATTATTCAAAGTCCAAATGCTGTGCATTTATGTTATGAATGGATTCCAGCTCCCTTGCCTACTTCCCACGCCATGCTTAACCTCAAAAGCACTTGAAAGCCAATGCTCTTCATCATTCGAAAAGTCAACTTTGATTAAGACAAATTTCTAAATTATTTGAGCAATTTTCTACCATATGCCTCAAGAACTACTGCCATTGGGTTCGCCACCAAATTATTCATTTCCTCTGAAAATTTTTTTAAACAAAAAAAGAATTTAGCTACATGTGCCAGAGTGGAGTGCCTCTCCAGACAATTGTGCTGTGACTTTATTTAATTGATTAAGACGATGGCGATGGTTGAGTGAATGAAGCTTAAGTTTAATTGACCGAAAATTTAAGCGTATGCAGCATTAAGATTTCAGCAGAGAGAGAGAGAAAGAGCGCAAGTGGAAGAGTCCCTGAACCATATCCCACACACGCATTTCACGTACACCATCAAAAACCGTAACCTCACCAAGTGTACGTTGCAAAAGTTCTTTAGGGTTCTCGTAGCAAACTAGCAAACTCAAAAACCAAAATCCAATTTGCAACTTTTTCGAGTGCACACACGCAAGAATCTTTCTAGTGATGTTTACTCAAACTCTAAATCAGAGACTCGAAGCCTCCAAACCCTTCCCACCCAAGACCCTAAAACCAACGCCGTTGACAATCACGCACGATTTCAGGCAAATCTAATTTAAATACAACTACAACAGCGAGAACAACAAGAACAACTCTATGTAGTATCAGTCGGAGCTGGTCTGGTGGTAACCTTTGATGACTTGGCCTATGTGCCGGGCCCAGTAACTTGGCAGTTACTTTAGTTAGTTAGTTAACTGTTTATGAACAGGAACACGATATAAGGATACGTTTGGGATGCAGGGTAGAGTGAGTGTACAAGCACTTTACACTTTTGAACGCCAGCTCTTCTAAAGTAATTAAGTGTTTTTCCACATGATGGCTTCATAGACAGCTACCGGGTATGGGGCAGGATGCCTTGTTGCAAGCCAAGTTGCAAGTTTAAGTTTTTGCACAAAATACTTTTATAATTGGTTTAAAAAACGTGAAAAGAAAGTGTTGGCTGGTTTAATACTTGCCGTTGAGTTTGGTTCGCTTCGGTTCGGTTCGGTTCAGTTCCTGCTCCATTGTTGTTGCCTTAGCCTCAAGCTGCTTATGCTACCAAGCGCCACTTGTAATAAACTTCACCGGTTAAGCAGAAAAACTCAAAAATCATTAATAAACTATTAAGATATTTCTTACAAGTGCTTTTGTTTGTTATATACTTTAGTAGATGCAAAGTAGAGCTTCCATTTCAGCAGAAGATTACATAAACACAGAAACACATCCCAGGTGCGAGTCCACCAACAAAGACACTTAACGTAAGTGAATGTCATCGAGTTGTTGGTGAAACTTTGGGTGGAAATCAAAATTAATTGATTTTGGCTAGGTTTTGAGTGCTAATGAAACTTGGTCAAAGGACCTCAGCAGAACAGTAAATTTTTAAATTGTTCTTAAAATCGACCATATTTCCCTTATGCATTGGTAAGTCTACCCTTTTTATACCATGTACCGTATGGTACAAAGGGTATAGTGCAAGCTGCAAATAACGTATAGAAGGAGTCGCCGGAGACACCCTAAAATATGATCAGGGGGACTAGACAGGTCGATATACCCATAGTCCGTCCGTCTGTCCGTCCGTCCGTTTGAACGCCTAGATCTCAGGGATGGTAAGAGCTAGAGTAACCAAACTTTCACATTAGATCCTATATTACCTATATTATAATAGGAGACAAGTTTATTTTATTTTTTTGATATCGGGGTTAAATTATATAGCTCCCATAGGGGTGTTTTAGACTTTGAAAAAAAAAAAAAAGTTTTATATGGATAATTCGTTCGTTTATGAATATAACTTAACAAAATTTGGCATTTGAAAGTTTTTTAGAGTTCGTGTTTGGTGAACGGTAACCAAATTTGGCAAAGTAATGGTACAGAATTTAAAAACGTTTAGGAGCTCTGAAAACTTCCGAGCGCTAAATTTGAAAAATATTAATAAATTCTTCTTCTTTGCTGGCTTATAAAACTCTAACCGGTCTCGGCCTGGTGACAGAGCCTCAGCTTCACTTGGTACTGGGCTGGAGTTTCCGCTTCCATTCACACTTCATGACCAACCCACTGCTTCAATATCCCTCTGTAGCTCAGCATAATAATTATCGCCAATAAAGATGCATCTGTTTTGCATTCCGGCCCCTGCGCCATTCAAGAGAACTGAAAAGATTTGTGTCCTACAGAGTGACAGTTATGTCTGACAAAGCTGAAACCAAGTTCCTTGACAGTCTTAAAGCTATAGCTCTCCTCAGTGAGTTGAAAGTCAAGACGGCGCCAATCTTTACCGGAGCACACCATAAGCTTGATCTTGACCTCGGGTCTTCTAATACCTTTAGTTAGGTTGTCTGAGACCTGGAGCTCGCATTCTTCTTATCTTTTTATACCTTTACATCTTAAGGAGCAAATAGTCAACCTTTTGGTTCAAGATTATTATAATGTGTTTAGTTATGCTTCAACCCTCTACAAGCAATTATATTAAAACACCAATTCTAATACATACATTTAATCACAGAATCAAATGTTTAAAATAACAACGGCTTTAATAGGTTCTAAAGCAGTAATTTCCCAAGACTGTTACCAATAATTGCAATCTTGATATTTACTATTGGTATTAAAACTCGTATCTCGGCTGTACATTAACTCCTATCTCTCGTCAATCTACCAACACTTAACACAATCACATTGAACTGAGTAGCATCAGACAATGTCATCTGAAAAGCCACTGAACTTTGCTTGCCATCTTGCAACTTCGTCGACTTTTCAGTCTTACATGCAGATAATATAGATAGATCATATCAAAGATTGCCTTGGAGCGCTTTTCAGCGCACTTTTCACATAACATGTCTCGATGTCACATCGTTTGCAATTCAAATGCCTACGCGGAACCCAACGACAAGAACACTTTTAATATTTATTTATGTATACCATTATCACTTTTTAGCATTAATAGATCCAAATGCATATTTTACAATGGCTGCAGTTGGAGTCTGGCCTGGTCTGGTTCGGTTCGTTTACTATATATACGATGTATATAGTACGCAGCCTGCCACCATACAAAACTTTTGTAATCAGGGCCAATTAATCTCATGCAAGCAACGTACTTCGGCATCGTTCGAGGTTGTATCTGTTGTAGTTGTTGTTAAAAATAATTTCTGTTGAAACAAAGATTGAATGCCTTGGGCATAGCAAAAGAGAAGTCTGTCTGTCTGTCTATCCGTCTGGATATCTAGATGTCCCGCCGTTTGGTTAACTCTGACTGGCCTACGATCAGTGCAAGCTGCTGCTGCTGCTGCTCCGTCTCTGCATAATTTATGCCTTCGATCACATGAAGACATGAAAAATGTCGCCACAAGTTGCTTGAATGATGACGACTCGAGATCGTTGTTGGTGCCCCGCTCCGTTAGCGATCGATGAAGTTTTTGCCAAATGCGGCAGGACGGGCTGCCGGCAGGTAGCCATGAAACCGCAATGTAGGCAGGCGCTGTTGCCTTTGCCGGAATTGAGCATAAATTAAGTTGACAACAGCTCCGATGCATGCCTATATGTAGTTCCGCTCTTGGATCGGCTGCTGTGGTTGCTGCTCCAACTGCTTCAACTGCCAATACCAAAGATGAAAAGACTTGCCAAGGTGCTGTGTTGAGCTACATCGCAAAGAAGAGGAAAAAAGTTGTAGCAACTATAAAGCGACAGAAGACCAGCGTCAATTTAATGTGTGGACATAATTTTCCTGTCGCGTTCAATACAGCCCGCGTTTATATGGTTTATATGTCCAAAGGGGCGGCATAAAAGAAACTTGTACTGCACGTGTATTGCATCACTGACGAACTGCGTCAGTGTTGGACAATATTGTTGCTGTTCTTGTTGTTGTTACTGATGACGATGATGTTGCCGATAATGACAACAATGCCATTGCTGGGCCATGTGCATGGTATATGGGTCTGTGTTTATATTACATGAGGGCGATTGCTGACTCCATAAGTCAGTAACAACAAAAGGTAACCAAGGGAATGCCCAAAGTTGTACACAGTAATTATAAAGAAAGAAAAAAAAATGAAACACCTTGTTCTATACACAAACTTGGGCTGTATTAACTTTGGCATAAAGTTTGCTATGAAGTTAAGTTTTTCCTTAATTGGCTGCGCAGATTATGGAAAAGTGTAGCTGTTTCCTAATTACTATTGATTAATTTTTGCAGAATTATCGCAATTAATAAAAATTTCAAAATGTTGAAATATTTTCCTCAAAAAACGTAACTACTTATTTCTAAAAATTATTTACAATAGACCCATTATTATTGACCTGAATTAAGAGTTCAGCATTATCTGTTTTCTCCCAATTTGCTACTTCAAAGTGTAGTGAAAAAGCAAATATAGAGTGGGCCAACTGTTGCTTTGGTGGTTAAGCCCTCATAATTCGAAACATATACGCCCAAAGTGGATGCTCTTTGACGTATGCCAAGTTCTGTGAATAAGAAGTAGTTGAAGCTAGAGTCGACGAATCGCCGGGAACATCAACGTCGACTTCATTCCCCAAGAATTACACCTTGCGAGGACCACTTACAATCATTGAAGCCCACGGACCATTATCTGCGTCATCTATTCAAAAATTCATGGAATATAATGATAATTATTCAAATAATGGTCCGCTTTACTTTTATTCTACCATTTTAAAAGGTTCCATAATACCTTAAATTTTAATTTAAAATTATTTGCAATACCGAAGCAAAAGTTTCTTTTAGTCTGTATACGAGGTGTTTTCAAAAAGTATCGCGAATTTTGAAATTTCGCGGGTTACGTATATTCGAATTTCGATTTTTTTGGGCGTTATGTTGGTACTCATGTCTCTCAATTATGCCGACAAGCTCGGCTATTTTCAATGTTCACTTAATTGTTGACAGCTGCTTTGCTTGCACGTGATTTGGCTCGTCTTGGATTTTTACCTTTTCAAAAAAATGGATCAAAGAACCTGTATCAAATTTTGTGTGAAAAAAGAACCAAAGAAGAAGAAAACCGAAGCAACGTTTATCGGTGGTACAAAATGTTCCAAGAAGGCCGAGCAGATGTGAACGACGAAGAGCGTACCAGACGTACGAGCACATCAACAACAGACGAAAAAATTGATGAAGTGAAGAAAATAGTATTGGCCAATCGTCGGAACGCCGTTAGAGAAGTTACTGAGGACCTACCATATCGATTGGCTCGTGGCATTCGATTTTTATCAATGATTTGGTCATGAGACGGGTCGCCGCGAAATTCGTACCAAAATTACTCAACTTCGACCAAGAACAGCATCGCATGAACATTGCTATTGAGATGTTCGACTCTGTCCGCGACGACCCAAATTTGCACTAGAGGGTCATAAATGGTAACGAATCGTGGGTTTATGGTTATGACGTGGAAACCAAAGCTCAATCATCTCAATGGAAGCTGCCGCACGAACCAAGACCCAAGTGTCGAATGTGAAAGTTTTGCTTACAGTTTTCTTCGATTGCAGGGACGTGGTGCATCATGAGTTCTTGCCACAGGGTAGAACGGTCAATGAGGAATATTACCTGCAAGTTATGCGCAATTGGCGCAAAGCAATCCGCCAGAAACGCCCGGATTTGTGGAAGAACAAAAATTGGCTTTTGCACCATGATAACGCCCCTGCTCACACATCGTTGCTTGTGCGCGACTTTTTGGCCAAAATCAACACACTAATGATGCCGCAGCCAACGTATTCCCTAGATCCTGGCCCCCTGTGACTTTTTTCATGAAAGGACGACGCTACGCTACGATTGACGAGATAAAGACGGCATCGAAGGAGGAGCTGAACAAGATAAAAAAAAATGATTTTTTGAAGCGCTTCGAAGATTGGAAAAACCGTTGGCACATGTGTAAAATATCTCATGGGGATTACTTTGAAGGGGACAAACTAGATATTCATGAAGAAATAAATACTTTTGAAAAAACACAAAATTCGCGACACTTTATTATTATTAATATTATGAAAAATAAAACTAATAATTTATAAAATGTTTTTGATTTTAATGATGTACAGTAAAACTTGTTTCAAGTGTATCCTTATTTTTGAGGTATCCTTAAAACTGAAACTAAGCAATTGACTGATTGGAAAGTGAAAAATTTTTGAGGTGAGTCCATGAGCTCTCACATAAACTGGCTTTCAAGGGTATATAAATATTGGCTCGCCAGAACTTTATGATTTCTCTATAGTTCCATGTTATCTTCGATTTTGATCAAACAATGCATATGAATGTCACCAATTATGTATTGTTCCAAACATTATTGACATTTCCTGCTGTTGACCTTCTTTGGCTGTGACTTGGCACCTTAACCACAAACTGCCCACTGTCAAAAGTTCCATAGTTAATGGAGTCATTTAGAAGTAGCTGCTTCCGTTGTGCAACACCGATTCTGCCACACCCCCCGTTTGCTACTCACGTTGCATGCCAATTGCTGATGAGCTTTTAATAATTTCGCTTTGCCATCGTAATTCTTTCTCGGCACTTTGTGAATAATTTGATTAAGGCAGAGAATCTGACTGCGACAGAGACCGCGATGGAGACCACGACGGAGAGAGCGACCAAGACCCCGACTTTGAGTCGGTTGTTGAATGCCACTTGCAAGTTGCCGCGCAAAGTGAGTGTGCAAAATGGAAAAAATCTGTATTACAGCGCAATACGAATTTGAGATACCCTTTTGGCAGCTCAATAAAAGTTAATGTCTATGTAGGTTTCAGTGGAAAATTGCTATTATACTAACATTTTTGTATTGGATTTTGTTTTGATAAATACTTTGATGGTAGTGGGATAATGCCGTACCAATAGATATTGGTGGGCTTTAAGAATTAATATAAAGGCGGGTATAGCGGCAAAAGTTCAGTACTTTTCGTGTAACCCTGTAAATTTTTTTATGTTGATATTCTTAACAACTAATTAAAAGTTCTAATAATCAGTACGCAGCAGATCAAAACGCTTCGGAATAAAAACTATCAGTGTGTGCCATTAACATTTTGACAACATTTGTTTCAGTCAAAAAATATATATTTTATAGGCGAATAGTTTTAATACCTTGGTTGGATTTTTGGGCGCCACTTTATGGCTAAACGACTCTCAATAATAATAAACGCATATATAAGACAATTTATTTAGCTGCTTTACTACTCTCCTCCCAAATGGAATCACTTCAATTTTAATTAGCTATTTGTACTTCTTTCAAAAAAATGTGGGTTAACACTATTTTTTATTTTTTTCGGACTTTTGCATACGGATTTGTGTTTTGCAGCTTTTGCAATATAATGCAATTTGTTCGTTTTTGAAATTGGGTTGTGGTGCGTAATATTGTAGATTGGTTTCATTTTTAATTTTAACCTGATAAACCTTTTGTTTCCCGAGCATTTCGGCACGTCTGGGCAAACAATATCATCAAACCAATAACCTAAACCTTCCGTTTTGGGTTATAAGAAAAATTTCCGGATCTGGCCATGTTCAAAAAAATGGCGGACGTAAAGTCGGGCGCGGACGACTTTAGGATACCCTGTACCACTAGCTTGTAATAAAGTCCGATTTCTTCACAAAAAACCAAAAACAGAAGAATTTTTAAGCAAAAATTTTTTGACCGATCGTTCCTATGGGAGCTATATGATATAGTCAACCGATTTCAATAAAATTTGACACGGTGCTTAAATACCTTAAAAGATATGAACGCCAAAGTTATTTCAAATATCTTTACAAACAAACAAAACACATCGAATTTTGTATAAAAAACGTGTTTTTGGACCGATTGGTCCTATGGGAGCTATATGATCTAGTCAAACGATTTGGATTAAATTTAGTACAGTGCTTAGGAACTATAAAATACTCACGAATGTCAAATTTGGTCCCAATATCTTAACAAACAAACGAAACACAACAAATTTTGTTAAAAAATCGATGTTTTGGAAGATCGGACCTATGGGAGGCTATATGATATAGTCCACCGATTTTGTTCAAATTGGGCACATTGCTTAAGTGGTCTAAAAAATTTCCAAACGCCAAATCTGGTTAAGATATCTTTATTAAAAACGAAATATAGCCAATTTTTCTTTAAAAAGTTATTTTGGCCGATCGGTCCTATGGGAGCTATATGATATAGTCAACCGATTTTGATCAAATTTGGTACAGTGATTGGGAACTATAAAAAACTTTCGATTGCCAAATTTCGTTACGATATCTTCATAAACAAACGAATTATTCATCTAAAACGCTTTTTTTTTCGAGGTCGTCTCAAACACCCCCATGGGAGCTATATAATTTATCCCCGATATCAAAAAAAAATAAAATAAACTTGCCTCCTACGGAATAATATGCGGATCTAATGTGAAAGTTTGGTAACTCTAGCTCTTACCATCTCTGAGATCTAGGCGTTCACACGGACGGACGGACGGACAGACGGACAGACGGACGGACAGACGGACAGACGGACAGACGGACATGGGTATATCGACTTCTCCTATTCACCCTGATCATATTTTAGGTAACTTTGGGTGTCTCCGACGTCTCCTTCTATATGTTACATACATTTTCGGCTTGCACAAACTTAATATACCCTTGGACCATACGGTACAGGGTATAAAAAGAAATTTGGTGCCATACGACTTCTTGTGCAGGCGTTACGTTAAGGCAAACATTTATGGCAGTTACGGATACTGGATTTCCAAAAATTTAACCGAACGCCCTTATGGGAATTTGATCTAATTTGGTAAAGTGGTCAGGTTCTCTAAAAAACTTCCAAAGTTTCGAGTTAGTTACGATGTCTTCATAAAAAAACAAAACGAGTTTGGTGCAAAATACTTTTTTTTTTCGACGGATCGGCCCTATGGAAGCTATATGCTATAGTCAACCGATTTCGGTCAAATTTGGTACTGTGCTTGGAAACTATAAAAAACTAAACTATAAAAAATTTTGATTTTTTCGGAGGTCCTCTAAAACACCGCACGGGAGCGCTACAGGGTCCGGTACTCGAAGTGTAACCAATTAAAAAAGGCCATAAATTCATTTTGGAAAATTACCTTTACTCAATTCAAGGTACAAAATGTGTAAAAATAATACGAAATTTAGAAATAATTTACTTTCGCTCAATATGGCCACCTTTTGCCTTCACTATGGCCTTGAGACGGTCCACAAATGAATCGCAAGCTGCCCGAATGTGACTTGCAGGTATTTTGGCCCACTCGTAGACAATGGCTTTTTTCAGCGCCTCGAGACTGTTGTATCTTTTAGTTCGGACCTTGCTCTCCAAAATGGCCCAAAGAGAATAATCCATCGGATTCGCGTCTGGTGAATTCGAGAGCCATTGTGTGGACGTTATGAAGTTCGGAACGTTGATTTTCAGCCATTCTTGGTTCACTCGAGCTTTGTGAGACGGTGCCGAGTCCTGTTGAAACGTCCATGGTCTGCCACCGAAATGTTTGTCTGCCCACGGCTTCAAAGCAACCTCCAGAATACTTTCCCGATAATATTGCGCATTAACCTTGACGCCAGGCTCGATGAAAACGATTGGAGAGCGCCCACATCTGCGGTTACAGCGGCCCAAACCATTATCTGTGGCGGGTGCTGCCTCCTGGTGGCCAATCGATGACTCAAATTCTCGTAAGAACGGTTCCTCAAGTAAACCCTATCGTTTTGAGAGTTTACGAATTACTCAATTGTACAAATTTTCTCGTCAGAAAACACAATGTTCGGCAATTGACCGCTTTCGACCAAGCGAAGCAACTCCTTCGCTCTCTCAAGTCTGACTTGTTGCTGCTTCGGTGTGAGATCATGTGCCTTTTGGATCTTGTAAGGCTTGACCTTGAGATCATTTTTCAGTATGTGACGGATGCTACGGTCAGATATTTTCAGTTCTTTCGCCATTTGATTGGCACTTCGTCGGGGATTTCGCTCAAGTCGCTTCTTCACTTTTTGAACCATCTCACGTGACGTTGCAGTCTTTTGATGACCACCTCCATGACGTTTTGCGATGCTACCAGTATCATTGTAACGAGTTATGGTGCGATAAACGAAAGCTTTATTTACTTTACGTTCGAGCTCACGAACAATCGGCTGGTTGTGATTTTCCAGCGAAATATAATGCAACTACACTATTACGTTTGAAATCCATTACTGATTTTTTTTTCGCGTTTACTCACGGCAAAATACTCTAAACTGTCATTTAGCTAACTTACAGACAGCTGATGCCCGTGCGGCCCGCCCGTCTGTATATAAGAGAACTGTAATATCAAAACATAAAAATAAACTTATCTTTTGCTTTAGCTCTTACCATCTTTGAGATCTAGGTGTTCATACAGACGGACATAGGAATATCGTCTACCCTGATTATACTTTAGGTAACTTTGGGACGTCCAACGTCTCGTCTGTATGTTACATACATTGTGGCGCATATTCTATTATGACACTGGGTCCCTTGAAATCTGGGTTTTTGTTTGGACTGAACATTGCAGACAAAGATTGGACTATATCGATATCTATGACTATATCATGGAACTTAAGGTCCGCCACACCTCCTTCAGACTTGCTTTGCTGCATATATTGCACCATTAAATTAAACCATGGACCCCATGGGCATAGGGTATAAAAAAAGATGTGCATCTATGGGCGGCACATCCGCGGCGCTGTGTTGCAATTTAATTAAGTGAAGTGGAAGTAAAGTTGTAGGAGTTGCAAAAAGGCCGCTGATCACCGCGATTATCACCAGTTGTCAGTTCTTGCCACTTGTCTGTTGTTGCACCCACGCAGTGGCTATGAGTGTGTGTGTGTGTGTGTACGCCACAGCCACGTGCGGCATTTGCTTTTGATGATGCGCTGCTGCAAATTTGGCAGCAGGCAAGTAAGAGAGAGTAAGTGTAGAGAGTGTGTGCATGCCACGCCCACGTAATTATAGCTATCGATTTGAGAATCAAACCACCAAACGCTGCAAGATTTGCACTCGGCACGTTGCATGCAACACATCGTAGATTCCACACGTGCGTGTGGGCTCCCCTGTTGTTTGTCTGCTTGGCATTAATTTCATTGACAGCCGCCTTTTTGACGTTGCTTCCTGGCGGGAAATCCTTTGCGTTGTTTATGGCCACCTCCACCCGCTACAACCCCGCCGCTTCATAATGCCACGGTACTTGGCTTGTGGCTTTTTGCATGCCACAAAAATACTTTCGGCTTAGAAGCTTCTTCAATGTATTCATTCGCTCCTCGTAACTCGTAGCTCCAAACTTTGTTTTTGCTGTCGTTGTTGTGGTTCATGGCTGCCATTGCTGCAGTTTTATTTAATTGAAATTTTAGAGTTGTGCTTTGGGTTTTCCAGCATTTCTAATTGGATTATCCGTACATATGCTTTAACTGAAGCACACTTCTTCCTTGTTGCCCCCTCTACCGCTCTAATGGAGTTGTTGTGTTTTAGTTAACCGAATTCTGTGTTCAATTATGTGCATTAAGGATTTTCAGAGTTTAGTTTAAAGTTAACCGAATTGATAGACATTGAAAGAGAGAAAAGCAGTTGATGAAAAAATATTTAAGTAAATAAAATAGAATATGTTGCATAGGCTTATGCTAGAATTACAAATTTTAAGTAAAATTCACAAGTTTTTGCAAATGCTCTAATCCAGGCATTCACATTTAAATAACATATTTTTAAAGGACATTGAAAGAATAGACAAAAAAAATGTATGTTTGAAACATATGTTGCACTATTATCAAGGAATAAGGGCTATTTTAAGATTAAGTTGACTAAGTTTCCTTTTTTTGTTCCCAAAAGCGGTTTAAGTTTTTACTTATCCAAAATTATGCAATACAAACATATATGACTGATCAAAAAATAGGATTATATGGATGGGTAATTGAAAGCTTTTATAGAACACACATTCACATCATTCCGAAAATGGCCATCAGTCAATTTAAAACTAATAAAAATGCATTTCGCTTTTGAAATTTTTTGCAGGATTTTGTGCTTGAAGCACGAACCAATAAGTCTTAACCCTTTTTGACCGGCATTTGCATTCTCTATTATTTGCCCTATTGACATTTCCCAGTGCGATTTGTTTATGCCATTCAACTTGAGTCCGACTCACTTGACAGGTAATGAATGCCAGTGCCGCCTGCCCGTTGCGGCGCTCTTTTGTTTGACAAAGGCCGAGGGATGCCCGCTAAAGCGAGAGGGAGGTCGTCGCTGGTGTTCAGTTTTAAACCCTTTATACTAGAGGTACATGGTACATGGTACATGCTGGCTGCAGCTTATTGTCAACACCAGCGGGCATGACAAATTGCTGAGCTGATTTAAAATTGATTTAAAGACAAAAGCGACGCATTTCACACAACTGCCACGAAATGTCAGCAGACGCCCTAAGCCGGAGCGAAGGAAAGGGAAACCCCCGCCGCGGGCTTAAGTGCAACACGCTGCTGCTATTCAATACCAATCGATGGGTTGGAGCGAAACCCCGAACGGGCTGAACCAACAGCCGTCGACCTTGTTGCCAGCGGAATGAATAAATTGAATGCGTTTTTCAATTTTTAATAAAGCAAAAACAACCAAATCGAACAAATGCAAAAGCATCGAATTACGAATTTTAACCGCAGAACGAGCACGACGAGGACGACTATGACTGACGATGATGATGAGGAGTACGACGACTGTGACTCGACGACGCTGCCCATTATGCTTGATTTATGTGTATCCTGCTGGTTGGACGTATGCTATTTGGGTGTTTGTTCTCGTTCCAAGCACCAACTGCCTTGCTTTTGCATATAAACAATTACTGAACAGGGCGGCGGCTGCTTTTTGCGCTCACTGTTTGTGCAAGCAGCTGCGGTTTTTTGCATGTCCTGCCAAAGTCAATGTTGGTTTGGAAGCTGGACGAACGCACGGTACTACGTAACGCTCTCCTCTCTCTCTGGCTCTGCCCCCTCCCTCTGGCGTTTGCATTTTAAAAGCAATTAGCAGCGAATTTTTTGTTGCCTCGTTCCACATTCTTGTTTGCTTTGTTTTTTCACTTTTTCACCGATTTTTTAACTTTTTTTCTTCTCTCTTATCCTGCTTTTTTTCTCGATTGTTTGCGCCATTTTCAATAATAAAAGAAAGCAAAAGTTTTTTGTTGCCTGCTGTGTTTTGTGGTGTTTTTGTTTTTGGGTGCATTCAGCCAAAAAATGTGCTGTAAATTTTCGAAAATTTACAACAAAATGGCGTGCCACGCGTCAACCCATCGGCAGGAGCGAGTACTTTGTGATGCCTCGTGATGTGACGATGCACATCAAATAATAAACTGCGCTGGAAAGCTATCGGGGGTTATTAGTTTCGAGCTGTTATCCCGAAATTGTTTGGCCAAATTGGTTCAAGTTTAATGCTAGGCATTATTTACATATCAATGCATTTTTGGTCAGTGATTAGAGCTTAAAAATACACATTCTGGTCTGTTAGTTATGGAAAGTCAATTATGGTCTGTTGAAGCGTTGTGGCTAATCAATTTACTAGTTACACCTATCAAAGCATATCACAAAAAAGGAAATTGCATCGTGTAATATATATATACTTCAGTTAACATGTTCATCTTTAAAAAAAATTGTGAATTAGTCTCTCTAAATTTAAAAAAAATATGCGAGTAGTAAATTTGAATTAGTCGAGAGTGCGATACGAAGAGTGATCTACTTTAAAAAATTGTTATTGACGTCAAGTTTTAAAATGTTCACGTATTAAATGAAAATGGTTTTGGGTACAGTATTAACGACATTGCATTAAACCTTTAAAATAATATTCAAAATACAGAAAGTCGTGGCGGTGCACGAATCTATACCTCTCCTAGAGGTATATAAAATCAAATTTTATTTAAAAAAAAATCGTATAAAAATAAAATTTGATTTCTCCAAGTTTTTTTTTGGTGTAACACGATATTTTGTCACGAGCTTTGTAAATTTTTGTTGCCGATTTCGATGAAAATTGGAAGTTGTATCAAAGATTAAACGAAGCTTTTAGCCACTTGTGAACATCGACGGTCGGACAGTTACGTAATTTTTGGCGTAATTTTGGTGATTTTCCAGTAAATTTGTAACATTATCTCTGCTGCTACCAAATTCGATTGCCATTTGACGATTGCGCATTTTTTACAATTAATAATTTAAATTGATCGAATTTCGGATGACAACTGCGTCATAGATTTTATTAAATTGTCATTCAGAGTTACTCACAAAAGGCCGCTGATGGATTAATTTGAATTTCGAAATTTCGAAAGAAATACAAACTCAAAGAAATACTTTAACTTTTAAGCATTGTCTTAGATAGACGCGCTTAGTTCAACTTTTTATTTCATCCAAATGATAGTTTTCTACAGGTGCATAAGGCAGACATTTTTCCGAATGGCAGATGGGACATACCTTTTAACTTCAGTGTGTTGGTGCTTAAAGTCGAGTCTGAAAAACTTTAACTTGTCCAAATATTCAGACATCTGACACACTTTTATTCTGCGATAGTTCAGTAGATTTTAATGAGAAATTTAAGCGTGACGATCTCTTTTGGGTACTTCAAATGTAATAAACATTTAAAGTGAAACAGTCCGTGTGGTGTTCGATTTTGGAATACTATACCCAATTTATCCGTATACATTCCACATTCGTTTTTCTGAGCATAATTGCTCTAATTTATTAGAAAGCAGGTTAGAATATGATGAGCTGGTATTATCTTTGCAGCAGAAAATGGCCGGTTTTTATAGAAACACAAGTCGCGGAATTATGCAAATTTACACGCATACGGATAATGCTCTTACAGGCCCACCATTGTGCAGTATACCGACGGGTCTATAACAAAATAAGGCATTGGAAGTCGTGGGACCAAAAACGCGACTGTCAGAAGCTCTGGGTACATATATATATTTCAGGCAGAAGTACATAAGTGCCATAGAATGTGTGGATACCAATCTGGATAGAGAGTATAAACACAGTGACTTGCCATACTGTCAGATAGTCAAGCCGTGAACAATGCAGTGACTGACTTGAAAATTAGTTCAAAGTTGGTTCGGGAAACTAGAGCCAAACTCAACCGTCAAGGACGTTGAACAGAGGCTGTCTGACATGGTTCCTGGGACATAAGAATATTACCGGTGACAAAGCAGCTGAAAAACTGGAGAGGAATGGTGCTGCTAAGATAAGAGGAAAGGTGTAGACGAGAAATGGAGGTGCCGGCTGCTTTACGGCAAACCAAGCAACTCCTCTGCTCCTTTAACTTAAATAGGTTCAAGAAAATTTTCCAACTGGCAAGAGTTCCCTTAAAATATTAACTGAGTTACTGACGGGACATTGCAAATGCAGGAAACACCTGAGCATTATTGGTATCGTGAGCTCGCACCCATGCAGGTTTTGTGAAATTGAGGAAGAAACCTCTTTACATATACTTGCAGAGTGTGATGCCCTTGCCAGAAGAAGGACATCCTTCCTCGGCGTTCATAGAGGTATCGATGCATAACAATACCAGAACCCATCCGGAATAATTAAGTTTGTTGTAGATGTACAGCTAGTTGAGGAGCTCTAGGGGTCAAAGGGAGCACAATAGATCCTACGGGTCGCATTTCAGAATTGCCCACTAATATTATTATTACAGGCTTAAAAGAGACGTTCTACGGCCTTATTTGCCCAGCTGAGACCCCTTTGCTACGGCAATTTGTAGCATCTTCTTGCAATACTTACTTTTCATTTGGTCCTTAATGTTACTAGCTTCTCATTTTTTTGTTAATAGTTTCTGCCTTAAGAGAGCGAGGGGAGAGCTCCATTAAATTTTTTTAAATCAGCAGAACTTCTTTTTACGTAAAATGTTATCCAAACAAGCGTCTAGCTTATAGTATATTGCAAATACCTGCGCTCTTAAAGTGTTCGTTCATTCAGTTTACTAAATTCCAACAGTTGCCAGTTTGGCCAACAAACAACATTTTTGTTTTACTTTGGACCAAACAGGTGCCACCAAAGCTGCCACCACAAGTGGCAACTTGTTCGCCAGTAAGCCAAATGCAAACAGGCAGGCAGCCACAAAAACATCACCCACACATCTCGGCCATAGTACACACAGCTTGTTTCAATATACAACAGAACGTCAATCAAATGATTGATCGACTTAAGCGCCGCACCATGACCCCCTCCATACCAGACACCAGCCAGCAGGCATTCGGGCATTCAGGCATCCAGTCGCTCCAGCAGATTTTAATCTACCACAGTCGCATAAATAAAACAAAAACTTCGGCAAAGAAAACAAAAGTCGGACAAAAAAAAAAATAGAAAAGGCAGCAAAGGAAAAGTGTATCGGGAAAATCAGTCAATTAGTAGTCATTTTAATATGGACGTTGGTGTAGCTGAAGCTGGTCAGGCAGCAGTTGCGATAAGAAGTCAGTTAGTAGGGGTCGGGGAAGACTCACAAATGGCATATAAATTTATGGTAAAAATACTTTGTAAATAGATAATAAATTATGAGACTTAGATAGCATGGATTAGGCTACTTAGTGGCATGCATGTAACATTTGTGCTTGGTTGGGCTGCTCCAACAAGTTCCAAGTAAACTCCGGAATGCCTCGCTGTTTGCATCAATCAATCAACTTGGCAACTACTGGCACGACGAATATAATAACAAAATGTAGATATCTTTCAGTACGTCTAGTTAGCCTATTGTGTTTATGAGAGGCAATCGCCACCAACGCACTACAATTCTGCAGTTGCTTGTTAGTACTGTAGATACTGCAATAATTTTACTAAGTTTTTACTGTTTTACTCTCTTGTGGGTTCTAGCGATGAATATGCTCCTGCGGAATCTAGAGGAGAGTAGACATAAAGTTGTCGCCTATGCGGATGATGTTGCCTTGGTTGTAAGGGGGAAATTTCCAAACACCCTCTGCGAAATTATGCAAAGACTACGGAATGAAGTCGATCGGTGGACCAAAGTATATGGGCTTGGGTTAATGCCATCAAAACGAAACTAATTATGTTCACAACAAAACACAAACTACCAGATGTTAGACCCCCGTGCTTAAAGGGAATCACATTAACATTTAGCGAAAAAAAAAGTTACCTAGGACTGATTTTAGACAGGAAACTGCATTGGAACATAAATGTTGAAGATAGAGTGAGAAAAGCGGCAATAGCCCTATATTCATGCAAAAGAGCAGTAGGAGCAAGATGGCGCATTGAAATGCTTGAATTCCATTCAAAGAACGTCCAGAACGACACACACAGCAGCTTTAAACATTATTGGCAATAGATCTATATAGTAAGCAAATAGCAGTGAAATCAGCCTTAAGGCTAAGAGAATATTCGGATCTAGCCATAAGTTCTAAAGAACACTCGACTATTCTGCGCCCATTTCCATTTCAGTGTAAGCTTCCCGTCTCGTGAAGCCAATTTTCAATGGTATACCAGACTGCAATAGCAAGATTACCATTTTCACGGACGGATCTAAGCTCAATGATCAAGTGGGAGGGGGTGTCTATTCGGTTGGGCATTAACGAATCCTTCCGCTTATTAGATCATTGTAGTATTTCCCAATCATATAGCATAAAGTCATAGCTATAATAGAAAGTATTCTCATAATTAAGAATCGTGTTTTAACCGAAAAGGAAATTCAGATCTGTTCTGACAGTCAGGCTGCTATAAAAGCACTACAGTCAGTTAGGCTCACACCCAATACAGTAATGGAATGTTACGAGCTTTTAAGAGATGCTACTAAATACTTCACCATAAATCTGCTTTGGGTACCAGGCCATCGAGATATCGTTGGCAATTGCAAGGCAGATCAACTAGCTAGACGGGGTACAACGGTACCACTTCAGCCGGATAAGGGGCTGGTACCTATACCACTAGCAACGTGCAAAATGTTAGTAGATAGAAGTTTCATTAATGATGCAATATATAAATGGGAGCAAATCAGTACCTGTCTTATTAGTAGGAAAACCTGGTCGCAATGGAGCTTGAATAGAACCAAGCAACTTTTAAAACTCAGCAGACTAGAGACAGAGCCACGATAGGGGCTCTTACGGAGCATAGTCTTATTGGTACCCACACCAATAGATTGGGCGTGCCGCATTTTGACTACAGTAGAAGCTGTCAGGAGGTAGAAGTAGAGGAAACAGTGGAGCACCTCCTATGTGAATGCATGGCAGTATGCAGGATGAGACTGAATACACTGGATTCCGAAATTTTTGGGAATATAACTGAATTCGCAGAAATGAGAATAAATTCGATTACTAAATCGACGGGTTGGTTCAAAGAGAATACAGGAGAGTAGAGGACTAACTCAAGTGGCGTCACAACGGGCCTTTATTGGCCTAGGTGTGTCGGAATGATAACCACTTCTACTTACCTGCCTACTGTTTATGGATATGTTTACTCTGCAAAAATAACTTTCGAATAACAATTTAAATATTTAAATGCAACACAGTTCCACTATTTATAAAAATACCTTGGTCGGATTTTTGCTCTTCGGCCCTGAGAGAAGCTAATACAAAAATTAATGCAATTGACCATATTTGTATTGAAATTTAACTGTGCTCTCTTTTTTGGTTTTCAGACTTGGCTTACTCGATCTTTTTTCTCGTGCCGATGATTTGGGTATAAATGTTGTGGGGTTTCACTTTTTTATGAAAGTCAAACATTTTTGGGACAAGCTTAAATCAAACTACAAGGTATATGAACAGGGCTTACCAAATTTATAGAGCTAAATCCAAAAAGAATATTCCAAAACGGTGGCAACAGACCTAAATGAGCCTATAAAACGGCTTTTAAATTCGATAGCAGTGGTAGCAATTGAGCTCTCTCTCTCTCTGCAGTACCTTTGAAAGTAAGAAAGCTAGCTCTGTAAAAAAATGGTACTAACGATTTGTGACTTACGAACTAGTTCCGCGTACTGAAGTACAGTTTAGTGGGTGAGTGAGTGTGTATGGCATCAATTATTCGATTGTCTCAATATTTATGAAAATTGATTTTGGTAATACTCGACACCCAAATGTCAATGTCAATTAGCAGTTAATGGGGGCAGGCCAGTTATTGATGGGTTGAGCTAAAACCTTTCTCTTAAAACATTTCCCAAACCAATCCAAAGGTGTGCATATATTTCCAATCAGAATTTGATTTGGGAAAACCCTAAGAAATGCAAATAGTTAGTTTATAATTGCATAGAGGACACACTTTTCGTAGATTCCAAAGCCCTGCATTAATTGCATGCTGAGCTCTCTCACTAATGCCAGTAAATCTTATTTGCTCTCTAACAACACAAAGACACAAAGGAATGTCGGAAAACCAGCTGTAAACATATTTCCCCAGCTCAAATCTTTTTAATTGATTTTTAAGCACTCGATAATATGCAGTCGTAGCTGTCGTCTGGGCCTTAACCTCATTATGTTCACAAATGAAAAGGTGTCAACTGACAATCAAATGCGCTCAAAGAGCGACACTTGGACAATAGAAAATGGGAAATGGGATTCAATTGAATTGGTAACCAAAATGTTAAAATGAAATTCAAACAAGCCGAGCTGCCGCAGATTTCTAATCCGCCTTAATGCCCAGAATTGTAAAAGGTGCGAAAATTTTCCACAGCCAGAGCGAGTGAGTGTGAAAAGCGTTGAAAGGTAAAGAAGAAAAGATGCTGCAAGCAGCGGAAAATTCAATCAAAACGGCAGCTTAGAAATGCGTTTGTCATAATTTCAACGAAAGATTGCAAAAAATATTTCTCATTTCTCATTTTTATAGTGCTCTTTCTTACCTTCCCTGTCGTCCTGACCCTATATTTCTCCCCTGACCTCTCTCTCTCCCTCTCGCCCTGAACAACTTTAGTTCTTTTTGTGTATTTTTTTTCTTGAAATGAAATGAATTTTTGAAATGCGATTTACTGTGGCATGCAGCTGAAGGCGTGTGCGCCTTGTCAATACATAATAGTTGGTGGAACTACTTTATATAGAGCAGGCGTCTCCCTGAGGGGGGCTACACCGGGTAGTACCGTGTTGACAGCAGCTCAGTTATGTTCAATAGTGTTATTGACATAGATTTGATGTTTTGAACAGAGTTCCATTGTCTGGAATTGAAAAGAGCGTTAAAATTTAAGTTAGTAAGAAGTTGCTCTGAATTGCTGGGTATGAAAGATGATGTATAAAATCTTGAGATGATTTTTTATAAATAAAAACAAAACGACTAGATTGCTTTGCTAAATTGGATTTCCTGAAATAATGTCTGAAAATACGTTTCTCAGCTCAGAGTTCTCATAAGTAATATCAGAATTTAGTATATATTACTTATAGTACAACAGGTGGATTTTAATCAGGTCTGCAATGATTTGGATTTTCTAGTATCTTAAATCAAAACGAAAAAATGCTTTGATACAATACATTTTAGATTGATAGGAAGTATACTAGATAAGGTACTGGAAGCGATTTTTAATAACTAATGATGCAGTTCGAGGCAGGACTTGCGTAGTCCTTAATTTAAAAAAAATGTGTGCTTCGTTTTTATTTAATTATGAGGTTGTCAAAGCCACTGAATATTTTTGAACCAATTTTTTTAAAATTAAAGGTGGCAATCTTTTTTTTTAAATATATTTTCTATATAAATAAAAGAAACTTATGTTTTACGTGTTTCGGATGTTCTCATGAGTGCGTCGATGAATTTAAAATGTGATTTTGGCGTGTGTTAGAGGTTGTCAATACGAAGGTTTGCGATGTGTTTGTGTGTATTGGTTCGTGAGAGGCATGTCAAAAATTTAATGAATTGAATGATTTGCACTGGGATCAAAATTTAGATTTGCAATTATTTTGGCAACATGTTTTCCATCAAATCCTCATGAATTGTGGATAAAATATCAAGATTATTTATTAGAAGATATTGGGTTTCGAGTACGTCAAGCAAAGCGTAATCCAGTGATGATTTAATTTATATTGAAAAATGCAACGAATCAACCTAATTACACAATGCTACGAAAAAAAAATTCAAAATACTTTTCAAGTGACCTAGTGTACGTTGCAGGTCTTGAAGAGTGCATCACCATAATGTGTTTCAATATTGTCTAACACCCCAAAATTTTCAAGTTATTGTTTAAAAACCGTTTTTCGTGTACTGCGCGCACTCCAAAAGCCACAACGTCGTAATTTTTTAACCGATTTTCGATTGCTTTACGGTTTTGGAAAGAAAAAGATTCAAGCTTTAAGATGATATACATTTGATCATTATTATTATTACTATGTTTACTACATGGTTTCGGGATCTCGGGATAATCTTAAAGAACCTCATATAAATTTAATTCGACCATGGTTTATTATATATTTTTTGGTCACTGAATCCGAATCCGTCATCCAAAAAACAAAAGCATGTCAGGTTGTTGACATAACCTTCATAATATCCCGTTATCTAAGCTATTTAACGCTTCAACGTTTTGACTTTAGCCACATATTGAACAAAAATCAGTTCAATTTTATGAAGTTTTTGAGATTAAGTCGAAACCCTAAAATGCTGGGGTTTTTGAAGCTCGGATTCGGATTCAGCGACCCCGAAAACATATGGTAAACAAGGTCTGACCTCCAGACCCGAAAAAATATTTTTTTTGTGTGGCTTTATTAGTCACATATAAATTCTATAGCAAGTTCAAACTTAAATTATCAGGGGTGCCACAGAAAACCAATTCGATTTCAATTCCAATTCTTGGTGCCTAAGACATGGCTAACAAGGGTTTTAAAAAACCAATTCGATTCAATTTAGATACAATTCCAATTCTGGTGCCACGGTTTTAAAACCGTTCTTAGCCATGTCTGTGGCACCAAGAATTGCAATTGCATCGAAATTGAATCGAATTGGTTTTCTGTGGCACCCCTGTATATTAGGTTATTTACCAGAAAGTCCCGTTCCAATTTAAATGTTAGGTTTTCGTAGGAAACGATTAACGCTTAGTGCAGATTTTGACTCTAGGATGCAGCTGATCGTAACAATCGTATTGACGTTTTGGATGGATAATATAGTATGGTAGGTATTCATCGGATTAGACATCTCTCTGATTATCGTTGCTTTTAAAAGATTTGAAAAGCTTCTGCTGACGATGCGTCGAATAGTAGCTTATAGTTTTTTTTAGGATATTTCTCATAGATCATTGATTCTTGATAGTAAAGGCATCGTCAATTGCGTTGTGCTCAATGCAGCGAACCGCAAATAGAGTGACAAAAAAGACAGCAAAAAAAAAGTCAAAAAGAAACTAAAGAAAACATAAAAAACAATAAAAACTCAATAAAAGCAAATGCTCATAGCTTTTAAACGCATCGACTGGTAAGGATGAGGATAAGAATGACGACAAGGACGTACAAAATCCACCGACAAAGTGCAAGACTTGCTAGGGAGCGGCAGCAGGCAGCTAAGGAGCGTGTTTGAAGCTGGCAAAATGACAATAGATTTGATTTTCTAAGGCTGTAGCAGCAGGCTGGTAGCAAGGAGCAAGATATAAAAGCAAACAATAAAAAAAAAGTATACAAGGAAGAAGAAAACGTCAGAAAAAAAAAAATCATGTTGAAGACGGCGGTGGCAGGCAGCAAATAGTTGAACAGACAAAAGCGAGTGGCAACAACGGAATGGAGGGGGGAGCAGGGACAGACCAGGGACGGACGTCGTCGGGACACAATAAGCGCACATTTAAAAGTGTCAAATATCCTTTTTATGCGCTTTGCCGTACTTTGATGCCCTTTGCCCCCCGCTTATACCGCTACTCCAGTGCTTGCCCCTGCCACAGCCTCAGTCTTAGAATATGCCATACCAAAAACACTTTATTTTTTGTCACGACTCGAAAGCAGAAAATTGTAAAGAAATGTTAATGCGATTTGATTTAAAGTCGGAGCGGACAAGAGACAGACAGCATCAGGCAGTTCCAGAAGTCACTCTACGGACAATGGACCCTCGGCATACATTTCCATATATTTAAAGATGCCAGGCGGGCGCATTAACTGAGTTTTCTCCGGACTGCTATCTGGTTCTTTATGACTTCATTTCAGTAGCAGGTTCGCCTACAAACAATTAAGCGTTAATATTACAATGTCCCACTGGCGGTTGGACTCGTACTCGGACTCACTGTGTCTCTCTGCTCGTCTGTATGTCTGTTTGCCCCTTAGGGGCACAACCATTGTCCAGTTGCTGTGACATTAATTTAATCCTTGAATGCATCTTTGACAGCGTCAGGCAGCTAAACAGACAAACAACTCACTCAGAGCTGAGTTTTAGTTAAACCTGACAGCAGTGTGCCCAAACCGGGTTCTCGGCTCTCAGCTCCCAGCTCCCCAGCTTGCCAGCTCAGTGCCCTGGCCCAATGCCCGGCATGTGGCATTGTCAAAGGAATTAGTTTTGTGTTTTTGATTTTGATTTGCCAGGCATTTCATAATGTTGGCCGAGCAGTGGTCCGTTGATTGCTTGAATAAATAGAAGTTGCTCCCAGCTCCCAGCTCCCGGAGTCAGCGTCGAGGTCGAGGTCGCAGGGAGAGTCGTGCATTAGACAATGCCTTTGAGTCTTTAAGTTTAACATTTTCGGTTGTAATTTGGTTTTTGCAGCCGACAGTTTGGTCACTTTTATTAAAATATTTCTGGAAAAGCATTTATAACAATTGTGGCAGCCGTTTTAGTTTGGCCTTCCACATTTAATGAGTACACTGAGCGAAAATGTGCTGACCGAAGTAATGAAAAATTCTTTGGAATGTAATGAAAGAAGGTTATTTTAGGTTATTCTCTAATTGATTAATTAAATAAATGTATTTTGGCATTTTTTACTGTAAGTGGAGCTAATTGAAAATTAAAAAAATATATAACACACTAAAAAAAGGACACAAATTTCAACGAGAATTTTAATTTTCTATTATTCAGGGTATCATATTTATTTAATGAACGTTTTTTTTAAACAAAATTTCTTCACTTGAGAATGATTCGAATGATTTTAAGTGATGCTCTTGAAGTGCTTTATTTTAAATTACATACAGTATATATTAGACGGATCAATTTGTATGGGGTCGAAAAAAGGTCTGGGGCTCTCAGCGATTTTGATTCCTTGCGTCATTCTAAGTAACTTTGCTCAAGAAACAAAAAAAATTCATAAAAGCGCTCTCTGGTGGGAGGTCAACGAGATGTAGTTGGGTGGGATAACTTATGGGCGTTATCGTAGATGTCTCAATGGCTTGTGAAAAGAAACACGTCGTTTTTGGATATAAGACTGGGGCTTGGTTTTCTAAGTAAAAAAGATTTCCATGATACTTGGCGTGTTTTTTAAGTTAATTGCAGTCGTACTTCATTTTTTCTCCCTCCCGTTACTGCAAACATATTATCGATAGATACGATCCTTGCACGTTTATCTAATCTAATTATTCGACTTGCCTTCTGCTAGCAAGTGTTCCCCACCAAGACAAGCAACCCCCCTTATTTTTAGATGACCTTATGGTAAACTGTAGTTTCCGACTTTAAATGAATTTTTTTAAAAATTGGTCATTACTGTTTTTTATATCCATATTTTATTTTGCGAATTTCTCCCGAAACTTTAAATGAGATTAAGTTTTTAAATATTTACTTTTAAAAGTTTTCTCATTGTGTAAATACCTGTAAGGTAACTAAGTTTACATAATACTTGTTTATATAATCATTTAATTGCATACCATATCAGATCGGATATACTATTTAACGTACATATCCATTTAAAGCCAGGCATATTGCATTCTTGGAAAATCATGGCTGACAAACCCATTGATTTTTCTTGCTCCAAGTTGCAACAATCAATTAAGCAACTCGATACTGGACGCTAATGAGTTGCAACAAGCAAACAAATTATGGCCAGTTATGTTTGAGGAACTTTAGTGATATGCCGCCACCATAGGACAGCATCGTGCCGCCACAAAAAGAGAACCAGCCGAGCAACATTCATTCAACTTTCCTGCCACTTGTTGCATCCACTCTTAAATGTTATGCAAAAAGCAAGCGGCAGCACTCTACATAGTTATTAATTAATAAACGAACGTTCAAATTAATTGCAGTCATTTGTGGCACAGTCAATGTAGTCGCCTATCAGCCTGGAGCCGCATGAATGGCAACGTACCACTCAATGCAGATCGATCATAATGAGCAGGCGTTGGCGGCGACTCCACTGGAGTCTATTGAAGTCCATTGCCTGGTTGGTGTCTGTTGTAAGTGCCACTCGAGTGGCGCGCCAGTTGTGACACTTGAGCATTGGTGACGATGTCGTTGTTTTTGCTCTTATCGCGACAATGCGGACAATGCGGCCTGATTGCCCAAAAATTGTTACATGTGGCAGGCTGCGGCTGCCGCCAGGCGTTGCCACCAAACAGCTTCCACCCCCGCCGCCAGTAAGGGGCACAATGAAAACTTAATTAAGTTGTCAGTTTATAAGGCTGACATAAAATATTCATTACCGCTCAACCAAAGCAAATCAGATGGCAAAACTCAAGGTCTCTTACCCTTAGCTCTGATACCAAGTCACCCTTTCGGCCTTGCTGCGAGGGCAGGCTGAAATGTAATCGGCATAGCTAGGAAACTAATGTAGCAAGCAATTTGGTTAGTCATTTTTTTCTAACCAATTGCAGGGCTGTTACAATTGTGGTCAAGGATAACTTAGCAAAAATTTCAGGCGATCTTTGCATTCTGAGAAACTATGAAAGAATTTTTAAGAAACTATTGGGAAAAAAACCTGCGCGGTTGCTATAATGTGAAAAAAAAATTTTAATTAAATCCGTATAGGCCAACCAAATGGCGTCACCACTCGAGCAATAGTTGACCAAATCCTTGACTGGAGATAAAATTTCAAAAGGCAAGGAACAGTCTAACAGTGAACTTATATTGAGGAATCGCCACAAAAAACGACCAAGGCGGGACTGACAGCCAAAAAGGTGATGCAAAAGTTTCTTGGGATTTTCGTCGTTCTACATCAATTGCTGATTTTTATATGATTTAAAATATAAAATTTAAAAACTACGAAATGAGCAGATAATTTTGGAATGATTTAATGAAATATTGATGATGTAGTTTAATTTTACAAGTTATTTCTAACTTTTTAGTAAATCTTTGTTTAGTAAAATTTTGATTGAAAAAATATCATATATTTTGGCTTCAAAAAAAATTATGTTAAGTCAATGATTTAAATGTTTCAGCTAGATTATATGGCCATTGTACAAACTTAGGTGTGAGAAATGCTCCCAAGTCTTTAGATTATAAACTTTCAAATTCCTTTCCCTTTTAATTTCTTGGTCATGGTGGACCTTTTTTGGCATACATATATTATTTTACATAGTCCGTATGTCTTAATATGAGCCTAGTATATGCAGGAAAGCCTTATAACTAATATTATAAAGGGTTTTTCAATAAGAGCGCTACAAAAGTTTTTTTGAATAAAACAAAAACGGTTTTAGATATGAATGAAATACTTTATTGCTGTAAAAGATCATTCGATGGAACTCGATTTCTTTTACATGGCCACCAGATAATCGTACGAAGTTCATCAATCGTCGCTGGCTTGTTAGCATAGACCATAGACTTGACGTAGCCCCACAGGAAATAGTCAAAAGGCGTCCATTCGCACGACCGAGGCGGCCAATTGACTGGGACATTTCGTGAGATAACACGTTCACCAAACTTGGTTTTCAATTAATCGATGGTGACATTCGCTGTGTGGCGCCGTCCTGTTGAAACCACATATTTTCCAAGTTCATATCATCCAATTCGGTCCAAAAATATTCGGTTATCATTGAGCGGTAGCGATTCCCATTCACAGTAAAGTGTCGGTCTTGATCATCACGGCAGAAGTACGGCCCAATGACACCGCGGGCCCATAAGCCGCACCAAACCGTAATTTTTTCGGGATGCAATGGTGACTCGTGGAGTAAGTGTGGATTGCTGCCTGACCAATAACGCATATTTTGCATATTGACGAAGCCATTCAGCCAGAAATGAGCCTTATCGCTGAAGATGATTTGTCGATGAAAATCCGGATCATTTTCAAGTTGGGGCTCAGCCCAATTCACGAACATACGACGGTTCTGGTAGTCAAGCGGCCTCTGTTCTTGCGTCAATTTGATCTTGTAAGTATGTAGGTCAGGATCTTTTCACATATCTTTCTATGATCAAATGGCAAACCTTACTGAAGAGAAATGTCAAGAGAGCGGGAAAAAATATGGCGTCGTTTGCTGTCCCCATCGATCTACTTTTGTAGCGTCCCTGTTGAAAAACCCTAATGTTGGTCGCTTAAGTTGCAACCGTTGCAAGCTGGTTGTTATTTCATTTTGAAGTAATACGATCGGGCTCAAGGCACTATTTGGATCAAGCTCTTAAGTTTACAAGCTTCCTGTTTTGGTTTTATGAAAAATGCGAATTGATCGATTAGAACCTTACTGCATTCCCGTAAAAGCAGAGTAGACAACTCCTTCCGGTTGCGAACTTGGTTTCTAATTCAATTTTTTTTTTAAACCTAGATAAATTCCTTTAAAATTTTCATCTGTAAAACGAATAAACTGTGAGAGAACTTTATTTACTTATACAAGTTCGATATTTCGTACTTTTTACTGATTAATTAGTTTTCAGCCTACCCACGTTCCATATAGACAATACAATAATAAGAGCAGCAGTTAGCAGTTGGCAGAGCGAGAGTAACAGGCGCCTTGACTTGTTTGTTGTTTGTGTTTGCTGTTTGTGTTGCCTACTAATTTAAATATAAACAAGTTCTCTTTTTGATTTAGCAAATGAAAATGTTTCCTTACGTTATGTATATAATTTATGTATGCATACAAAGCGACAAACGACAGTGCGACAAAGCGACGATCCCTTGCCCTTCTTCCTGTCATCTAGGCAACTAGGGATGGGGCGGTTTGTGGCTATAGCAACCCTGTGGTACCGCTTTTCTGCTTGCTCAGCTTGTCAGCTGAGGTTTTTTGTTACTTTCCGCTAATGCAAATTTATTTAGTCTTCCACGTACACGTCCCGCCACCGGTTCTTATCCTCATCCGCGTCGTAGTCCTCGTCATCCTGGCTCTGGCGTTGGCATTTTCGGTAGGCGTAAGGCGTTAACTGACATTTGTCGTTTTTATTCATTGCAAGGTTTGGCCTGGGGTGCGTGTTATAAACTGTGATTTCCTGGTCTTTTACCGGGTCGTGTCTCACATATGACTCATTTTTGTTGCTCGTTAAGGTCATGCCGAGTGCTTACACTAGCTATTGCTTCATTATAATGATGGGGTTGTTGGCTAAACGGGGCTGAAAAAAAAGTAGCGCAAAAATATTGGTGCTGTCATATATAATGAGAAATCAACATGCGTTTTTGCAATGAACTTGCTGCAGGATACTTTAGGAGCGGGACACTCAAATGGAATTATATTTGAGTTTGTTGTTATGGTGATACAATTTTATGAGGAATCCTGATGGTTTGTTTGGTCTAAGGACTGATTTACTGATATAAACCGAAAAAAAATATAACATAAAAAAAAACTTTTAAATGCACATTAAGAGAAGGAAGGCACACTTCCAGTATATATGTTTAATGGGATCTAAATCAACGCTGATCGTCATCTTATTGCAGAAGTATGATCCTGCGGTCGGCACTAACACTACCTGCTTGGGAACAAAAATTAAGTGATTTTAAAGTGTCTCGGCTTGAATGGGTTAATAGTAGGATATAAAATAATCTTCTCAAAATATATTTGTTGTTTGTCCGCGTTTAGGAGACAAAAAAAGTAATAAAACTTAAAAATACTTAAACATGGGCGAAATTTCACAACACTTCTCCACTAAAGAGAATTCCTTTATAAGATGAGTCACAACCATCAGGCAGTGACAGAAAATGTGATCCACTGTCTCCAGCTCCTCCCCATCGACACAGCTTTTACAGAAGTCATGGTGAGAAGCGTTAACCCGGATTCCCACCAGCCAGCTTCTGACAATATCACGTATAACGATCGCGGCTCTATTAAGAGAGCAGAGTTCCTTAATTCTTTTCCTGCAGTATGTCCGCCACGTTTGCCGAGAGATCTCCACATGTGCGACTTCCGATTCCACGTTTGGTTTGCAAAGACAGCGAAGTAGTTTCGTAGTTTCGGTTTGGGGTCATGGGCGTACCTCATTGCCTTGAAGGAATATGCTGGTAGTTCCTTACGTAACCATTTCATCTGCAATGAAATTAAACTCGATATCCCTATGCCTTGGGACCCACATAAGGTTGATTGAAAACTGCTCAGACATCTTTTCCGGAGACAAGAAGCAGTTAGCGAGGGAGCTAATAGTCGCCTTAATTGCAATGACCTCTGCCTGAAAAACACTGCAGATCCCGGAGTCGGAAAGTTTGAGTTTCTTCAATGTAAACGCCTCAGATTGGAACCATCCGTAAAAATATAAATATTATTATATAGCCAACTGGGCCTGGTATATAATAGACAGTCATCTCCATATAGCTATAGCTTTTCAATTTGCTAGTTAAGAGTTCCTTTGGTGTACAGTAGTCCGTTCTCTCGGGAATCAGGGAGAATCTTTGCTTGATCGAAGTCACGATTCTTCTACATTTTCGCCTTCCTCATTCGTGAAGCTGATAGAAAGGCCCCTTTGATGTGGAGCATAGAGCCTCGGTCTTACAATGGCGCTGTAAAGCCAGTGGACTATGGTTGGAGACATACCCCATTTAAATTTAGTAACTTTCCCACATGTATAAGGGGTTATCGTGCTTTTTTCTCTGAAATAATCTTTTTGTTTTCTTTATTTCTCAAAAAGCGACAACTGGGAATTATATTCTTGCAGCCCGAATTATTGTATATCAGTTGTTACCTAGTGCAGGGCATGAAATTTCGCAGCGATATGAAACGAGGATCAGAATAAAAGGCTTTAAATTGTCTAAATATTTCAATGTGACGTAAATCTAGGCCACTAAGAGACTCAATAAACTCATTCAAAACATTTGATTGCTTAAAATAATTAGAAACACTTGCGTTCTTATTATTATAATGCAAATTAACAAATTAACGTTTTCATAAACATTTCTACTAAATTAACTAAACTTTTTAAAAATTCAGCTATTCAAACAATTTGTTCGACCAAAAGTGCTCAACTTGCATAGCATAGCCCAAGAAATCAATAAATTAACAATGCTCACTTAGGACCCCTAAAAAAAATAGAGCAAGTTTCCCCCCAAAACAGAGGCAACCTTGACATCTTAATTAACTGACTTGGCTCTACAGTGTACTCAAGGAATTCAAGGAAGCATAAACCATGCCCACTTGCTAACGCCACTTCGGTATGCTGCCAACCATTTCAAATTTCAACAACATTTAACACATTGCCAAATCTACCGTAACCCATGCCCGGCAGAAGCAGCTGTGGGTCCAGAGTCCAAAGCCGGGAAACTACAAAACACCCACAAGAGAGAAAGAAGTTCATGAAAATTTTATTTACACGCTGCCAAACGGTCCGAATTAATCTTCTGGCAAATTTATTTCAAAATGTGCCATAAAAATGCATACAAAAAAGTCAAAAGAAAAGCCCTGGAAAACTCAAAGGGAGAAAAGAAATATTTACACGCGTTCTACACAATTTTCTTCCACTTGTACGCTTTGTATACATCCGTGTGTGTGTGTGTGTGTGTGAATGTGTGTGTAGTCCCTTGATTTTCGATTTGTTTCTTAATTTTTACGAATTTGTTTTCCGTACCCGGGATTTCGTTGGCGGAGACAGTGAATGCATTCAGCAGTGACTGTCGTTCTTGTTGCCACCCTGCAGTGCCCTGCGGCGGCACTTTCCCGGCTCAAGAACTCTCTGTCTCTCTTTATAGATGGTATATGTATATATATATATATATGTATATTCTTTACTTTTTGCCACATTGAACCATAAATACTTCCCCTGTCAGCAACTGATTTTCCTCTGATTTATTTGCGAATGCGAATTTGCTTTTTATGTTTTTATTTTTATTTACTTTGTATTCGCACCACGAACTTTGCAATCCGCAGCACGAGTGGAGTGTGGGGTGAGGGGGTTGGCGTTTGTTCCCTTTGGAGGTGTGAATAGCTTTCACCCACCCATCCAGTTGGGCAATTTCGCCTTTTTCTCTATTTTTCCTTGCACACTTTCACTTGGCAAGTTTTCTTTGGTTTGGTTTTCCCTTTTACCCAGGCAATACAATAATCATTGCAATTTTAATGCTCCAATAATTTGGAAATAAGGCAGGCGGTACTTAGAGAGTGGGTTTTAGAGGGTTTTCGTAGAATTGAGTGGGTGGCACTGCCACTGTGTACCAGGCATTCAACTATTTTCGTTGCACAAAAGCGAATCCTTGAGTTCATTAGTTTCGTGGCTTCCACGTTGTTTATTTGCTAACAAACTACTATTTGGTCTATTCAATATGTAGGTCAAATCGTAAAAAGTTTACGCAATTATTTAAGAAGCTTTAAAATAGTGCACTGACCATTAACTTGATCACTAGAGATTTGTCTTTTGTGGCAAGCACAATATGGAAATAAATTTAAAAGTTTTGGGAAAGAAATGTTTTATTTTATTTACTTGCTTTATACTAGGGAGAGCCAACACAAAAACGTCACTTAAAATTAAAAATTAGTACAAATAGTTACCAACTAATCAGTGACGTAACTATACCATCTGAAGCCCGTGTCAAATTCTTTGTATAGGAACGAATCCGTAAAAATAATAATAATGCAATAAAATAACAATTTAATTTTAAAAAGATATTTATTTAGAAAGTTCAGTTTTCTGTTCCGCAAAAGTACACATAGTATAATCAAAGTTTGTGTATAGATCGGGCTATAGAATTTTAAATATACAGAATACCCAAGTTACGTAACCTGCATTGTCCCATAGACAGTCTCGTCGAGAAAGGGTGGGTCGGGGACTTATATTCTCGGGCCCGGAGCTCTCGGAGGGTACCGCAGAATCATTCGGGAAGTTTTTTGCTTATACAAAATATAGTAAATTATCATTCTACCAGAGCTCCGTAACATACTTTTTTATTTCTCTCATCTCACACATTTCAACAATAATACGTATTTTCAAGAATTAAGAAGAATTGATAGGAGCCTGGACCCGAGATTTCCCCCGGGGCCCGGATATTCTCTCAACGGCCCTGCCCATAGAGTTTCTTAAATAGGTTTGTATTAATTTTAGTTTTGAAAATGATCGTTCAGCAGTAGCTGAAGTCACAGGAATAGTAACAAATCGCATTAGTACAGGGCATACTACAGAAAAGCTAAAGGACTCAAAATGATTCTTTATTATTATTAAATCTGCAAGGTCTATAACAGAAGAACACGACTTTGCTATATAGTTTCTGAAAGTAGACCGAATTCTAGACAAATTTTAAAAAGTTGTAAAGCATTTGAAAGATCGGTAGCTTTAGACTGAAATAATTTCGATAGTTTGTTGAATTATGCAGTAGAAAAACATAATAAAATTGTATAATATAAGAATATACATAAAATATGAAGTATAATACAATTAAAAAAATCCAGTACCTACACGATGTTTAAAATGTATTTCTGAGCTCGCGGCCTCTGGGGGCGCCCCCTGAACTAATCCTAGATGGTAGATTAGTTTCTGCATTTTGTGAATTAGATAAATAAACATCAGTTGCCCTTCAAAGCTATCTCAAATATGGTCGATTGGTAAAAAAAAATTGAGCTCGATTGTTTGTGCGTCTGTCGCTGTACTCGCCTTGGTCTAAGAGATTATAAAAGCTTGTATTACCAAACTTGATATTTGGATTCCTTATATACATATGCCGCAGCTCCTTCTAAGCCTAAATCTTTCGATTACCTTTGAAGTTCATTATATTTAGATCTTAAACATTGAAGATAGTCGAAATATACCATTTTAGAACCAACAGTTCGAAACGATTAGTTGTTAACTCGATTTTATGTTCTTATGTAACTCCAGCCAAGAAGAAGAAATAGAATGAAATCTTTTACATCTCTTTAGTTATACTTTTATTATGTAAAACCGAAAGACTGCAGCGAATTTGCGATTTTATGGTCTTACTTTGAATAACAACTTAAAAGTAAACGTTGAAGCGATTTTCAAGCACAGTTATTATAAAATGTTTAATCTTAGATTGGCAGTGTTCTTGGCACTCGGATCATGTCTGAGTCAATCCTATGGGTTGGAGAACTATTGTTCCGAGGAGCTATGTGGCGGCAAAACCCACATTGCCTGCAACAATAATGGGGTTTGTAAAAAGTCCTTAAAGTTTTTAATTAAATAATTTACTACTCTTATCCCTATACAGAGTTTCTCGCCGCAGTGTGGTAGTTTAGAGCAGGTTTTTAGCGTCCCTTTTAATCCCAAACGGATACAAGTTGTATTAGACTTTCATAATGATCTTCGTAATCGTGTGGCTGGTGGACAATCGGGTTTGCCTACGGCAGCAAAAATGATGACAATGGAATGGTCACCAGTTCTAGCCGAATTAGCCTTGTTGAATGCCAAGAAATGTACAATGCATCTGGATGCGTGTCGTAATACCCTTAAGTGGCCCCACGTGGGCCAGAGTGTGTCCCAGGTATCATTCACAGGTCCAATAGATGCTTATTCCATTATGAAACAGCAGTTTAATTCATGGTCTGACCAATCAAAACTTATTACACCTGACCTAATAACCAATTATAAAAGTGGGTACCCCGTAGGTCAGTTTGCCCAAATGGTTCGGGGGGATTCTTCAGAAATTGGCTGTGCAATGGTGAAACATCGAAGCGCCATTTTTCTAACGTGCAACTATGCGATTGCCAACACACTAGACGAGCCTGTTTACGAGATTGGACCTCCCACCTCAAAGTGCCAGTCTGGCAAGAATGGCAAATACGCCAACTTGTGTTCATCAAGACCCTTCGAACCGTTCTTAGACGACATCATCGACGATCAGTCTTCTGGTGAAGAGACGTTCACAGATTTTCGTTAGCAATAATATTTTCAATATTTAATAAAAATTTGATACTGTCAAGTCGCTGCCCGACATTGGTATGCATAGAATTTTCAAACTTTTGTGTTTACAACTAAGTCTTTCGTGCCTGTCTGCACTGCTTGAATGCACTATACAAGCAGTGTGGAAAGCTTAAACTATGTATATTTTTCAGTAAATTGAGAAATTATCTTTCGTAAATTTCATAAACTATTTAACGTTATTTTTAAATTCAGTCATTGACGAGTGTGCCAGAAAATTATTCTGGGTATGCAAATCATACATAATCTTCCTTTCAGTACAGTACATGCCACTTCTCTACAAGACACTCCAGTTTTCTTGAAAATTTTAAAGCTCGCCAGCTGTTTGAACAGATTTTTTTCTAGAGAAGATGTCCTGAAACAACATTCTTGTAGGTATCTGTATAATTTTATTTCAATTTTTTTATGCAAGCAGAAAACGTGTGTGGCATAACGAAGTAGACTAGAGAAGTCGATATACTCATGAAGATCTCAGATATGGTAAGAACTAGAGCAATCACATAGCTCCCATAGAAGCAATCGATCAAAAAAAGTTAATATCCTCGTTTCGAAGATACCACGGCGCTCCTGTAATTAATCTTACAATTTTGGACTCTACTTGCGTTATAATTGTAATATAAGTATGTTACCTCGTCACCTTTTTTTTGAGCGTTTGTATGCAAGGCATCACAGCTATTAGATGATGAACCAGTTAAGCAGTTACCTTTGCTGGACATCAGGAGCGACTAGCAATTACCCTATCATCAGCAAACCTAGAAGTTGACAGCTGATAGAGTCTGGAGTTGTTCGCTGTCTAATAGATGTGGAGGACTGGAGCTTTCCAGTTTCGATGACGTGATCCTGGGATGTGCTTGCATTACATCTCACTGCGAAGATCCTTTTATAGAGACTCAAGCAATTTGTGCGCATTTTGTGGGCCAGACTCGGTCAAATGCTTGTGCGACATCCAAGAATATTGCCCATCAATATTCCCGTAGCTTGAATGTAGTGCGAATTTCCGATGTGATGCGATTGACCTGTTCGATCATTCCATGTTTTTCTCGGAAGTTGGTGCGATGAAACAGTTTCGAAAAAAGGAGGCTTAGGACTCATTACTAAAATCGACTTCTCCCAATTGTCAGGGTAATACCCAAATCTCGTAATTGCACAAAAAATACGACAAATGTGTTAAACCGCGCCACAAAGGAGCAATATGATAATTTCAGCATTATCAAATCAAACCAAGGAGATTTTTCGAGCTTTAGTTGCTCTTTGATGAGCTTTGCAATTTCGCTCGGTCTAAATTCAATTGATTTTAATGACTACTGAATTGTTAAGTGGCAGTGATTGCAGCACAAATGAATTGGAGACAGGGTTTGGCTGGAACACTTGTTGTAGATGGGCTTGCCCGGAGACACATAGTCGTACATGTTGCGGATTTTGATAATAGCATTGTATTTATAACCCTCTGTCCTGTCCTGAAAAAGGGAGACCCCACTATCTGCGCCAACTACAGGGGTATAAGCCTTCTCCCTATCGCATATAAGGTCCTTACGAGCGTACTGTGTGAAAGACTGAAGCCACTCGCAAAGGCACTGATTGGACCTTATCAGTGCGGCTTTAGACCTGGCAAGTCCACCGTCGACCAGATATTCACACTGCGCCAAATCCTGGAAAAGACCCACGAACATCAAGTCGACACTCACCACCTGTTCGTCGACTACAAAGCAGCTTTCGATAGCCCAATAAGGGATCGCGTATATGCCGCAATGTCTGAGCTCGGTATCCCTGCGAAGCTGATAAGGCTTTGCAGAATGACGTTGAGTAATTCCTGCAGCTCCGTCAAGGTAGGAAGGGACCTCTCCGAGCTTTTTGATACCTTGCGAGGTTTCAGACAAGGCGACCCCTTATCATGCGACCTCTTCAACTTCGTCATGGAGAGCGTTCTGCGGAAGGCCGGCGTACATCGCACTGGCACTATCTTCTACAAGAGTGTCCAGCTCCTTGCGTACGCCGACGACATCGACATCATTGGGCGTACCAAGCGAGATGTCACCGCGGTCTTCAGTGCTATTGAACGGGAGTCTGCGAAAATGGGTCTGGCGGTAAATGAGGGCAAGACGAAGTATATGCTGTCGTCAAGTAGGGACGTGCGGCGGCTTGGGTCCCAGATTACGGCCGACAGCTATACTTTCGATGTTGTCAAGGAATTTATCTACCTTGGCACCGCCGTTACCACCGACAACGATGTCAGCCTGGAGATCAAGCGCAGAATAGCTCTTGCCAACAGGTGCTATTTCGGTCTCAATAGGCAATTGAGTAGTAGAGACCTCTCTCGCGCGACAAAACTATCACTCTACAAGGCACTCATCCTTCCAGTGCTTCTTTACGGCGCGGAAGCCTGGACCGTGTCGCTAACTAATGCAGCTGCCTTGGGAGTTTTCGAGAGAAAAGTACTGCGCAAAATCTTTGGTCCCATTAGAGTTGGCGATGACTACCGCATCCGCACCAACCAGGAGCTGTATGAGCTCTTCAACGACATGGACGTTGCTCAGCGTATCAACATCCAGCGGCTTCGCTGGCTCGGACATGTCGTTAGGATGGACGAGGATGCTCCAGTTAAACGTGTGTTCGATGCAGTAGTCAGCGGCCGTCGGCGGAGAGGACGACCGTGTCTGCGTTGGAAAGACCAAGTGGAAGGGGCCCTGTCTTCGCTCGGTGTGACCAACTGGAGAAGGCGCGCGCAAAGCAGAGGCGCCTGGAGAGACGTTTTAAGGCAGGCCGTAACCCGGTAATCGGGTTGGCATGGCCACATAAGAAGAAGAAGATTGTATTTATAACAGCTCTTCCTTTGACCAACAGCAATAAATTGCTCTCTTATCGTGCTAAAGAATCCTGTGAATAGATCTTCAGTGATCGAAAAGTGGGGTAGAATCCATGGACCGCTGTTGGTGTGACAAATGTAGTTCAAACCTATGCATAGAGTTATGTTAGACGCGATTTCTAATGAATATGCCAGTACCACCATCTGGGTGGTTCATTGTGTATAAGGTATCTCTTTTGGTTTTTGAAAGTTATATTTGTTAGTGAGGTGCGTCTCTGCTAGTAGCATTATGTCGGTATATTTGTTGTTTAGGAACTATGTAAACTCTAGTTTGTGCTGTGACATGCTATTTATAGAGATACCTGCAGGGAATTCTTAAGATGATTTTAATGATACAAGTAGTTGCATCAGCATACTCTGGTTACGCATGAGTTCTTGCAAAGTTGTTTGCATAAACTTGACTTTGTGACTCATTAATACTTTTTTGTAGCGATAGTATCGCTGCTTCAATGTCACTTGGTTGTTGCAGCTCATTATTGGGTAAGTTATTGGATGCGCGATTTTTCCCATTGGGGCGGAAGCTAACATTCCTGACCTGAGAGCGCTGGAACGCGGAAGTAATGCTGACGGCAACTGCAGACGAAGACATAGAAGTACTCATTTGCGAGGGATTGTAGAAGTGCGAGGCGGCTTTTCAGCTCCTTGAAGTCCGCAGTCTCTCCATTTCGCAGTTGCTGCACTTTTTCGCTGACCAGCCTTGAATGTTTTTCGGGCATTTCGCGGAGGCCTAAGATTTACTACAAACGACACAGACAGACTTTCTCTATTGTGAACACAGTTATTAGTTAATAGTGGGACAATTGTATTAAGTTTAGTAGCAGCAAAACCCTCGAATTCTGAAGGCGCTGTCAACCGTTTATTTTAAGCAAGATGTTTTGGTATTAACGGAGTCTTTTTAAAAATGTTAGAAAATGTTTGCCTCCTTTCAATTTGTACATATACTTTTTCTAATAATTAGATCCATGTTATTCGATCGAAAATATAAAATATTTCGTTTTTATCAGGGATGTCAACCTCTCATTAAGTATACAAACATGTGTTTTTTTAGCTCTTGACTTAGCGAAGATTTTAAATTTATAATAATAGAAAATTATTCAGAGTACTTTCAATTTAAGTAAACATTTTGAAAATTGAAATAACCATCACATTACTGAGTGCACGGCTCCTTTGGAGCTCATTATCTTTTAATGCACATAGATAGAACCAATATTTTAGATAAACATAATTCAAAATTCACACAAAAATAATGCGTCAAAATTACGAATTCAACATTTGCCAAATCAATGGAAAACTAATTTCAAAAACAAAAACCAACACCAAAGGAGCAAACAAAGCAAACCATGAACGCCGAATGGAATACGCCCCACAGTGCGACAGTGGTCGGGGTAGCTGTAAGGAGGTGTAAATATACCAAGCTTATGGCAAAATGAAATTACATTTTCATTATTTCGATTCAGTTTTGGTTTGTTCTCTAGCTAAAAATGGACGCTGTGTAAATTTGAAACAATTATAAATGCGCATCAATTTAGTTTTCGTATTTGGTGAATTGAATGGAGAATAAAACAAGTTGCTCGGCGACAATGGGGTAACCTAGACTATAGGATATTCTTTAGCTCTGAACGAATTAAAGTATATTTGAGGGATTCATTTTGTTGGACTCCAGGCTCTTGACTATAATACGCAAATATTTACAAGTGTGAATATATTTCTTAGACTTTTTTTGGAATTATTTAGTACTCGTAGAGTTGTGAAAAAATAAACAGCTCCAAAAAATAGACGGTTAAAAATAAAGTGCACTTTTTGGTAATATATTTATTTTCAATATGCAGAGGCGAAGCTTTTTTATATATGGTGGACAACCTGTTGGTTTGGTTGTTAAACTCCCCTAATGAGGGACATACCAATCGAAAGTGGATGCTTTTAGACATATGTCAAGTTCAAAAAGATTCCATTTTAGTCATGGATTTTCTTGCTAGGATCACTTTGCACTTACAAGATTCAAATGATGGAACAATTGAAGCCCAAGGATCATGCTCATAAGCTCAAATCCCTCCCTCCAGGTATTTGAGGATATCAGAAAAAAAAGAAACTCAGATTGGTCGGAATTATATGTATACCAGGGTATACCGTATGGTACAAAGGTATATTAAGTTTGTGCAAGCCGAAAATGTATAAAACATATAGAAGGAGAGGTCGGAGACATCCCAAAGTTACTTAAAATATGATCAGGGTGAACAGAGAAGTCGATATACCGACCGTCTGTCCACCTAGATCTCAGAGATGGTAAGAGCTAGAGTAACCAAACTTTCAAGACAAGTTTATTTTATTTTTTTGATATCGGGAATAAATTATATAGCTGAATAGGGGTATTTCAGACCACCTCGAAAATGATGATATCGTTCCCAAACGCTGTACTAAATTTGATCAAAATCGGTTGACTATATATCATAAAATTTTTGCTTAAAAATTCTTGTTTGTGAAGGAACTGGATTTTATTGCAAGCTAGTGGTACAGGGTGTCCATACGCCATTTTTTAGTTATGTTTTTTTTTAGGGAGCTCCGACGGAATTTGGTCAAAGCTTCATACTGCTAGTTTTTTATAATATAGATACGGCTGATACGATATTTTTATATTTTGTCTTTCTGATAATTGTGGTGTCCACTTAACCTGTGGAATGTTCAATATTTTATTAATACTTTTTATTTTGTTGTTCTTCCACTAACGTAGTATACCCCTTATCTTCTGATGTACAGAGTATAATGAAACGTTTGAGTACACCATGGTCCAGACACAGACACATACCAATTGACAAACACATGCTCTTCAGAGGGAATAAACATGTTGGATGAAAGGAAAACCAAGCAATGAAATTTCATGCAAATCAAATGAGTTTTAAATATTTCAATGTATGGATAGTAATATACAATGTACCAACGAACTATGCAAAATAGCAAACAAATAAACAGTCAAGCAAACAGCCACGCCCCACTTTACGCATTGCCCCAAAATCCATAGACAAACAAATAAACGGCACATTTGTAACGGCATTGTATGCAACGGGGCAATTGTCCAATGGTCCTACCGGGGTCTTTCGACTGGGTCCATCGTCTGCCCCAACTCCGACCTCTGGAATTATGCCTAGCCAGAGTTGTTTTGTTGCACTTTGCGCATAATTATTTTTGCATATATTAGCGAGAACGAGATGGTGCATGGGAGGGTGCTGCGAATTACAGAAAAACTCATGGAAGTACTCGTACTCCTATATAGAGTGCTGTACTGTAAAAGAAAAGATAAAAATTGAGTTTGAATTATGGCAATAAATAATGGAGTCGGAGAACGGGTGGACCCCCCGACATGAGGAAGCCGCCGATTCGGCCGCTTGGCGCTGCATTTCTGTTTGTTTTGATAATAATTTATGCTGATTTCTTTTTTTTCCTCCGTCGTTTGCCCAACGCAGAGGGAGTTGAGAGGGAGTTGCCATCATATTGATGTTTTCTAATTGAGACATTGTTGGTGGTCTCCCCCATTTATATAAATTAGTTGGAATTTGTTGTAGCCACTTTGAGTTCTATTGAAACTAGTTTGAAAGAAGAAAAATTTTGAGGTTAGAGTTGTTTGCACCAGTTAATCTCATTAAAATTCTACTACACTTTTGAGACAATGAGTCGTTAGATATATAGGTTAAGTGTGGTCAACATTTATCTATTGGTCATAGTATTCAAAACTAGTCTTGTAATCGGACAAATTTCCATCAGGACGTTCCCACAGGAAAATAAATTTGGTAACAGCTAACATTTGTTTTATTTCGCAACAAAAGAGCCGAATATAACCATAAATATAGGCGTTTCAAGGTTACTTTGGGTTTTTTTTTAAACTAAATTTGGACTTATACGCACGATCGGACAACTGCCAAGCTCATCCTAAGAGCAATCTTGCTTGGTATATTTTCTTAAGCCTATTTGAGCTATAGGAACCAAGAAGTTGCTTGCCATGCCGTCAGCCAGCTATGTCGGTATAATGGCTTTGCAGTACCATTCCTTGGCAGCTCAGATGGTAGAGATGGTGGAGTTTATCGAACCAACTTTGAATTAATCTTTAGACAGTACCGCAATGTCTCTGTATTTACATTTGGTTGATGTCCACATTTCGAACCAATGATACATTGGTTAAGTAAGGTTAAAGTGATTGGCCTGTCTTGGAACTGCCCAGACGCACTTAGGCACAAGGAGTTCCTTTGTGATGCCACAAGTAACGCTGGCCAGGAATGTCTTTAGAGCTATTATTCGCAGATGTCTTTAGAGCTACGTATATAGGCACTCTTTGTCAACATTCGTTCAGCTCGTCCATGGTACATACCTCTGCTTGAAATGTATATATGTACACCTACCCAGAGTTTCTCAAAGTCGCTTTCTAGGTCTCGCCAATCTAATTTCGGTACCTCCTTAAGCCAAGGATCCGACCGTCAACCACATAATTATGTGTCTTTTGATAGCATGTATCTCCTCTACATTTGACCAATTTTCTTTATAAAATTTCTGTGATCATCTCATCTCCCAGTAAGATGATTGAGGTTCGTCAGCCGCTCTAGCATTCATATAACGGTATGAAGTGGGGTTGATTCTATAAGGACTTGCTGATGTAGGGCAGGTTCTCTGTCTTCCCAAGCAATAGCTCGGCAACTGAGCTCCCCATGAATTTTCGGCTATCCTTTTGCACTTTTATAAAGCTCTAATGCATTTATTTGTAATGTTTTGTATGTGAGAATAAAACTTCCGTTTGCTGTCAAATATGTATCTAAGGTATCCAACCTCCTTGCTGCTCATAATAGGGTTTGGCCTAAGCTGCTGTATAAACGATAGTCTGCACCTTCTATTGAATAGTACTACGACGATTTTGGCTCCATTCAGATTGAGACTTGCTTTGTTGAACCAATCTTCGGTAATATTTAGTCCTACCTGTACTATATTTCAGAGGATGTCACTGAATTGAATTAATCGCTACTAGACCATGGAGTTTGTTGGCAAACTTCCATTTAAAATGTTTCTATTCAACACACTATATGTTAGGTTAGGTTAACTCCTGGTGGAGTTGCACATAGACTAACATAGATAGTCCTAAGTGGTACCGGAAGATGCGTGTGGTGTACATTGCAACTTTGGTCGTCAAGTATGCGCGTTTACTTGGCGAACGCCAGAAGGTTTTTGTGGTGCCCTGTCGACTGTCTCTTCCAGTGAGGTAAGCCTAGATATTTGAGTCTCAATGTACATAGGGCGGGACTACAGCAAATGGGATGCTCCAGAGTCTCTTTGACATCTGTCTCCCTTCACTTCGTGCATTCGTCGTTGTTGGTAATGTCTAGCTTCCTAGCGTAAGCTGCTGTCGGGTAATACCCAGTGAGTGTGCCCGCTATGAGTCTGCAGTCTCTTCATGGGTGTTTCAAATATGTTTTTCCTGCACATATTGCAAGTTGTCCAGCAGTTCGTTGTGATGTACCATCTTCTGTCACATCTGGCTGCAGCGTCTTCTTCTGACCTGTGGTTAATCCAACTTAGTGGAATCTTCTGATCCTCAAGTGACGGTTGCCTTGATCCGCATTCTTCCTTTGCAAGCCAGTCAGCTATTTCATTTCCATCAATGCCCTTGTAGCTGGGTGCCCAGAAAAAATATGTCAATAAACATATTCTCACATAAATTAATTTTATTTTAGCAACTAAACCAATTGGCTATGTTTTTGCTTTTCCGTTATTAATGTCCAAGTAGAATAGGTATATCTTATTATTGAAGATTATTATTAGACGTTGAAAAAGGCAATTCCCAATTACTTTTGACGAGCTCCTAAAACCCCTTTGGAAACAAGCTTAAAAATCAAAACACAAACTTTTTAAATGCAATGTGCATAGTTGTGTTTGTAATATCTTAAGCTGTAAAAATCCATAGATAGTTTTAGTTTCAAAAAGTATGCAACCCACTGCCAAAAAGTTATAAAGCAAGTTCTTATATATTGTATGTAATGCATGCATATTTAATGCAGTTCCGCCACAAAATTTCAAAAATTTCAACTGCAAATGTGCATATAAATGCAAATCCTTCACCCCAAAGTAAAAACTTTGCATTAGTTGAAGCTTCAATTTTATATATTTACTTTATTGAACTTGCAAGATTTATGAGTATCTACTCAATTTCTGTGTAAAAGCGTAACGCGAAAAATGAAATGGAAATTTATGTGCAATGCATAAGCCAAAAGGTATCGGGAAACTTCTGAAGAACATGGCAGCCAAAGCCACTTTCACCTCGTAAACTTTGGCACACCCACATACCCGCAGCCCCGCAGCTAGGACAACCAGAACAGCTAGAACACCAAGTTGAGGGCGTAAACCAGCCCAAAACCGAAGCCCCGACTGAAATATTAAAATTTATAAACCACAAAAGGCAAAAATATATAAATAAATGCAAGTACAGTGAACTGGCAGGCAGGTGACGTTATGCATTTGCATTTGCTTCATTCTTTTGCGACGAGTACCCGTTAACCGTCCCGTTACGCCCGCCCGTTGCCGTTACTCCGCGTTGGCGTTACAAAATGGCGTTTGTGGCATGCCAGCAAAATGGCGAAGGCGTCAACGGAAGTTGCTTTTTGCAGCAAAACCAAATAAATTGCAAGTTATTTCAACAAAAGTAGCTGCAGAAACAGCGTGCCACGTTTTGTTGCACTCTCTAGTATGTAGTATGTTGTGTACCTGCAAGCCCCGTTGTGGCAAGCAAGATGTGGACGTTGACGTCGACTGTGACTGCGACGGCGACGGCGACAGTGGCATCATGTCGTGTAGTATGTTGCATTGCTCCATGTGCCGCATTCAATGATGACGCTGAGACTCCTGCAGCGCGTTGCATTGCAAAATTTATGGGAACATTTATGTGTCGTGTCGCGTGCGCGGTAAATACCGGAAATGCCGGAAAGAAGTGCATAATAAATGACGTTATTAACCCACATGCACATCCAAACATACACACGTCTATACAGACGCCCACAAATACGCCTGCACATACTATATTATATACTTAGCTCTACCTAAGACTATTGCAAAAAAGAAATAAAAAGATGGCGACATCTGTGGATGAGTGGATTCTAAGTGTCGCCACTTTGTTTAAATTGCAGAAAATGTGCCACGCTTAGTTATTAACTACAAAAAATGGACTACACCATAAACACTTCTAATACAATTTAAATTTGTTTTGATAATGTAGCGATTTGTAAAAATTAAAAAGCTTTCGGTAAGGTCTTGGTACAAGTGAAAGATTTTTACGCGATATTTGTATTAATATCTAATATATTTATAAGCTACGATTTCTGTATAATATATAGAAACTGGAGACGAGAGCCATTGAATGCCTATAGTCGCTGGTGATAAAAAAAGAATACTCCCGGAAATACTTTAATATTGGCAGCCAAAACGATTGCCTTCGCTTGCTGTTAATATTGAGGGATTTGCTTGGTGCAGTGTATTATGACTTGCCCAAATTCAACGAAACCTTAACTGAAGAGCTTTACCGAACTGTTTAATAAGCTGCCTTGCAATAACCTGACCGTTACACAATAAAAAGACACCAAAAATGTGATCGTTTCCTTCGATCAACGTCGGAGACCCCCCAAAGTTACAGAAAGTATGACCAGGGTGACTAGAGAAGTATATATACCCTTGTCCGCCTGTCTGTCTGTCAAAGATGGTAACAGCTAGAGCAACCAAACTTTCAGAATAGATTCCTTATTATGCCAAGTTTATTTAATTTTTTTTTTAAATTGCGATCACATTATACATCTCCCATAGGAGTGATTCAGAGAACATCGAAAAAAATCAAAAGTTTCAGATGGATAATTCGTTTGTATAGAGATATCGCTACCAAATTTTGCTTGCGGAAGTAACTTAGAGATCCCTAGCAAACCAAATTTTAACCAAATCGGTTGACTATATCATACAGCTCTCATAGGACAAATCTGTCAAAAAACCGTGTTTGCTGCAAACTTCATTCTGTTTCATTTATTTACGAAGATATCGTTATCAAATCTGATACTTCGGAGTTTTTTATAGTATTGTATTAATGTATTAAATTTTATCAAAGTCTTGATCAATAATAAAGCGTTTTTGGGGTTTAACTCGGGTGTATATAAAGATATTGGAACGAATTTGTTGACCGTAATCATATAACCGGCCGATTTTAAAACACACCATTTTTGTATACCCTGTACCGTATGGTACAAAAGGTATATTAAGTTTGTGTAAGCCGAAAATGTATGTAAAATATAAAAGGAGTCGTCGGAGATACCTAAAATATGATCAGGGTGACTAAAGAAGTCGATATACCCATGTCCGTCTTTCCGTTTGAACGCCTAGATCTCAGAGATGGTAAGAGATAGAGTAACCAAACTTTCACATTAGATTATTCCATAGGAGACAAGTTTATTTTATTTGTTTGATATTGGGGTTAAATTATATAGCTCCCATAGGGGTGTTTCAGATGAAAAATAAAAAAATGACGTAGTGTCGGAATCGTCATCAATAAGTGACAATGATAATGCTGAGTTTTTCAGTGCAAGTAATGCAGCTGATCTCCCAAACCCAAATTCGGGATTCCAACTTGAGCACGAGAATAGCCAAGTCAATTTTAATGAAAGTGGTTCCCCAACGCTTCCAGACAAACTTCGTGATTAGTATTTAGAGTATATAGTACCTGCCAGATCCTGTGTCCGTGCACTTTTAAAAATATTATTAGAGTCTGGAATCGATGTTCCTGCCTCGGTTGAATTCCTGGTAGATCGTCGGAACAAAATTGTTACGAGAACCGTTGCTCCTGGCAGTTATTTACACCTGGGCATCGCAAATTATATATTAAACAATAGACACATTTTTAATAATTATACAGATCTTTCCATGGATGTAGGGATAGATGGCTTGCCACTATTTAAAAGTTCACGTACCAGTTTTTGGCCCATAATGGGTCACTTTCGTGACGTAAAAGATAGTCACGTATTCCTTATTGGTACATTTTTGGGGAAAAAGAAGCCAACAAATCCTAATATTTTTTAAATGATTTTGCGCAAGAGCTGCAGCGCATAGAGTAAGATGGTGTTAAAGGTATTGAAAATATAAAAATTAGCTGCAAAGCATTTGTATGTGACGCCCCAACAAAATCCTTTATTTGCGGCTTGAAAGGACACACATCTTTTAATGGATGTATGAAATGCACTCCGGTGGGCACTCGTATTGGAAACTTTACAGCATTTTCGACGAGCCACGGCCAAAAAGTCACTGCCAGTGACTATGCTTGTAGAAAATATGTTGATCACCACCAAAATTACTTTCTGCAAAATCAAATGATTTTAGAAAAACTTGGAATTGGCATATCACTCAATTTCCTCTTGATCCTATGCACCTAATAGATTTAGGGATCACCAAAAAAATAATTAAAATTATTTTTAATAATGAGTCTGACAGATTTAGATTTACTAGTGCACATAAGCAGGAAATTAACAGACGCAGTTTAGGCATTTCAGCCTTCATCCCAATTGAATTTCATAGAAAACCACGAAGCTTTGACGAGGTGAACATGTGGAAAGCCACAGAGTTTAGACTTTTCATCTTATACACCTCAATTGTGCTCCTGAAAGATCTGATACCTGATGACTTCTATTATAATTTACTTTTGATCCATTCGGGATACGGGCTGTTACTCTCTAAATCTGATTACAAAGAAAATTTAGACGAAATTCAAAGTATTTTTGAATATTTTGTGAACACTTTTGCTGTATTATATGGACCACAAAATGTGTCTTTTAATTTTCACAATTTACTTCATTTGTGCGAGTCTGTCCAAGAAACCGGCTATATCCAACATTTAACATCGAGTGATATTTGAAAATTTCCTCAAAATCGGGGAAAATAAAACTGAGTTTATTGAAAACAAAAATGGCGGTGATTATTAAGTGGATCAATGAAAAATACATTCTAACGACAACCTCTCCAAACAATAACTGTTGCATTAAGTTTTCCAGCAATAATTTTAAAATTTACAGGAAAAGTTTGCGCAGTGTCGACGTTTTGTGGATCCTCAGCCATTTTACACTGAGCCTTTAAATTCCAAAACAATGGGTATAGTTAAAACTAGTGAATCGTTGTTAAATGAAGAGTTGGTACCAATTAGTGAAATAAGCTATAAATACATTTGCATACCTTTTTGTAATAATTTGGTTTTTATACCAATTTTACATTCAAAATTATAATAGTTAACAAACCTATTTTAATTTTAAGATATGTTCACTCAAAAGGAATTTAAAGCATCATCGTCGGAGTTCGATGGGGGTAACAACCATGATGCCAGGCTTGACAGACTGGAAACACAAGTAAAAGAAATAAAGAAGACCCAAATGGATATGCTCAAAAGCCAAAAAAGAATTGAAAACAGCCAACATGAAATTTTGGCTATTTTGAGAAAATTAACAAAAGACGAGATTCCAGTAAACGATAATACATTCCCTATCTGGCACTCATCGAAAATTTAAAAAGACACTAGAGCCTTTGATAAATGCCAACAAGGAGAAATATGTGAGTTTGCTACATTTTTGTTTAATTTAATTTATAAATAATGTTTCAATTCTTTCTTTTTTAAAAAAAAGGTGAATTTAATTAAAACAATTATAAAAGAAGACGTAGTTAAAAATTTTGATTCAATTTTGGCGAAAAACATGATAACCGAGTTCAATATATATATTAATATGGAGTCCACAAAAGAGCATTTCCGTCATATTTTATATTATTATTTCCGTAAAGGAGAAAACGCAGAGCAGGTTGCTAAAAAGTTACGTGATGTGTATGGTGATAAAGCCTTAAAAGAAAGACAGTGTCAAAATTGGTTTCGCAAATTCCGTTCTGGAGATTTTTCACTTAAAGATGAGCCACGTTTAGGTCGGCCAAATGAAGTTGATGATGACCAAATCAAAGCATTAATCGAATTGGATCTTCATGTAACTGAGCGTGAGATAGGAGAGAAGTTAAATATACCGAAATCAACCGTTCATTATCACATAAAAAGTCTTGGACTGGTAAAAAAGCTTGATATTTGGGTACCACATGAATTGAAAGAAATTCATTTAACAAACCGAATCAACGCTTGTGATATGCATCTTAAACGCAATGAATTCGATCCGTTTTTAAAGCGAATCATAACTGGAGATGAAAAATGGATTGTTTACAATAACGTTAATCGAAAACGATCAAAATCAAGCATGGTGAACCAGCTCAAACCACTTCAAAGGCTGATATCCACCAAAAGAAGGTTATGCTGTCTGTTTGGTGGGATTGGAAGGGTGTGGTATATTTTGAGCTGCTTCCAAGGAACCAAACGATTAGTTCGGATGTTTACTATCAACAACTGGACAAATTGAATGCAGCCATCAACGAGAAACGGCCAGAATTGATCAATCGTAAAGGTGTCATATTCCATCAGGACAACGCCAGACCACACACATCTTTGATGACCCGGCAAAAACTGAGAGAGCTTGGCTGGGAAGTTTTGATGCATCCACCATATGGCCCTGACCTTGCACCATCAGACTACCATTTATTTCGATCTTTGCAGAACTCCTTAAATGGTAAAACTTTCGGCAATGATGAGGCTATAAAATCGCACTTGGTTCAGTTTTTTGCAGATAAAGGCCAGAAGTTCTATGAGCGTGGAATACAAAATTTGCCGGGAAGATGGCAAAAGGTTATCGAACAAAATGGAAATTATATATTTGATTAAAGTTCATTCTAAGTTTTATTAAAAATGCATTTACTTTCTTTTAAAAAATCCGCAATTACTTTTTGGGCAACCCAATATAAAACATCAAAGACGGCAGCGCAGCGTCCAGCATAAGCTGAGCCAACATTTATAAATTATAAATACCACTGTTAGAGTATCAAGATCTCAGTCATAGTTGGAGTCCGTATTTACTAAGGTCTGTCGAGGCAGTTTCGTTGCAGTCAGGTCTGCCAAGACAGTCCTGTTGTAGGCGGTTTTGTGACAGTCCAGTTCTTGTGTAGGTTATACCTCTAAAAATAACATACTAAAATTTTAAATCGATATCTTAAATAGTTTTTGAGTTACAGCCATTTAAAAAGAGTAGCCGCTCGGCAGTTAGATAGTTGCATTGGCTACGGGATATACCTGAGATCGCGTGTCATTTCAAAAATATTTAATATTTTATTTCAAAAATTTTACTGTATATTCTCAAAACATGTATAAATATACCCTCAAAATTTTAAATAGATGGATTAACTAGAGTTTTTTTTTTTAATTCCCAAAAATGGCCTTTTTTTAGGTTGTCACACTAGGTGTGCCCCTTAAACGCGTTTTTCTCGAAACAGCATTTTTCGAATTTGCTGGAGTGATTACTCGGAGACAAATGATCCGATCGCTATCAAATTTTTTTTGCATCTCCTCTATATAGTTCTCCATACGATGACCCTCCAGTTTTCTGATCTGATCAGACCAACGACCAAAACTTTGGGAAAAATTTAATTTTTTTTTCAACATGCCGCCATTTTGTCAATTTTTGATTTTTTGTTCGCCCGAGGGTTATCGTATAGACAATATGTTTTAGTTTAACGAGAATTTTTTTTGTTAAGTTTTATCAACGGAGAAGGCTGCAATCACTCCAGCAGTGGAGGACCTTTTTTTCGCCGCCGCCGGAGATCGCGTGTCATTTCAAAAATACTTAATATTTTATTACAAAAATTTTACTGTATATTCTCAAAACATGTATAAATATACCCTCAAAATTTTAAATAGATGGACTCACTAGTTTTTTTTTTTTTTAATTCCCAAAAATGGCCTTTTTTTAGGTTGTCACACTAAGTATGCCCCTTAAGCAAATTGCGCTCCTTTATGTGCTCCTCTGTGCACCCAATCTCACGTAAACGAATTTCAAATATTTCCTTCCAAATGCACCACGGCTCCTTCATCGGCATAAACTCAGGCAACGTTGCAGTTTGCAGAAGAGTTTTTGTTGCCATGCTGGTGTTTACTGTAGCATCCAGTGCCATTTATGTATAACTTTTTGTTTTAAGTTTATTTTTATAGGTTATTTGTTAAAAATATTTTAATTTTAGTTTTTTACACCAATTTGTTTTCATCCATAAACGTGTTAGCGCAGCTAACCGAATTTTTCTCCGCGCATTCCTAAAACACACAAATTCTCTGCAAAGTATGCTACATATTTTCAAATGCTATGGCTTAAAATTCACAAACAGTTTTAGCAAGTTTATGGTTAATACGCACTTATTTATATGTTGAATTGAATGTTCGTTTTCTGATTTAATTTCGTTTTTATATTTTATTCGTGGGTCACATGCTTTAAATATTGGTGTTCTTTTCTATTGGGCGTATTTGAGTATAAAATTCCATTTAAAAGTCGGATAGTCGTTCGTGAGATTTCGTCGTCTTCTATTCCTGCATACGCTTCCAAATCACCATCTTCTTCCTCGTTAACAGCTCGACTTGTGGGTTCGTAATTTATAGCAAATTCCGCCAAACTAAGATTCTCCAGATTAGTCGGCCTTTGATAATATACCTGTCGAATATATTTTGATATGTTTGACCTTCATTACTGTCATATCTTAAAATTCGGTAACGCTCCTGAGGTCGGCATGTGTTGACAAAAGTAACTTTTCGAGAACTATCTCTCAATTTCAAATGGCATAATCTATATGCACATTCACATGCCGACACTCTACGATGATTTAATAATGCCATAGAAACAGCAAACAATTGTCGACCGATATCTCCATGACAGGCTCTGACTTTATTAACGGCATCTTTCACAGCTTGACCTACATCCTGGGGCTCGTGCTTTGATGTATATTTGGCTATATAGTAAGATACAGCTGTTACATTTCCACAGGGTTGGATGTCCATATTACCCTTCCATAGTTTTAATATCTGCGCATTATAATTATTTACATACTGTTCATCAGAATTTCGTCGCAAAATGCAGAATCGTCCATTATTTCGCAAAGTCTCATCAGGTCCCAATAATACTGTTTTATCGCTAACTGATCTTGGAAAGTTAAATCTACAGTGATGGTCTTGTCTATTTTTGTAGCAGGTTGACTAGCATGCGAGTGTATTTGCACCCGTTTAACAATTTTATTTAACTCATCATCTTCAGTATGTAAAGAACATGATACTATCTGAGTGATCAGTGATCTACCTTCACGAGTATCAAAATTTGGTGCATTTTCTATCCAACACAGCATGTGCAAATGAGGACTTCCACGGTTTTGGAACTCAATCCTCCACCAGAAATCTGTTAGCTTTCCTCCTAAAATTTGATCGTCGTTCTTCAATAATCTCATAAAAGCATTCACACGAACCATAAATTGACGACTTAAAGTCACAGGATGTTCATCTACCAACTTTTGTTTGTCATTGAAACTTAAATCATTAGGATTTTCATCGGGTCTTCCTGCAGCAATTAGTAGTGATCTCAGTATATCGTCCCAATTAAGGTCGTTGCAACTCAATGTAAGGAACCATGTAGGAGCGCCCAAGTTTTTTACCATTGCAATAAGATTTGAACATGCACTTTGCCAATAAGCATTTGAGCCCCGCATATTCCGCATATTTAGATGAATGTTTTCTACTAAATTGTCTGGTCGATTTTCTCCCTGGCGCATTCTTAAAACGACACCAACGTTTTGCTTAGCTCTATAGAACTCCATTACCGATAACGCATAAAAAAGGTAGTCGTTTCATTGAAATCGTGTATCAGTTGCCATTATCCTAGCTTGACAGTAGTCTAATGGTGTAATCGGATGAGGTCGATTTTCCTGTAATCCATTCCTGCCATAAGGAAATAAGTGGAACCAAGATAGTTCTTCTGCTCTTCTTTCTCTTGTAATTTGTAAGGGCGGCTTGGTTTTTCTTCGTAGCTGGTGAACTGGTACTTGACTACAATTATCGTTAGCAATTAAAGTAGATAATTCAGGAATAGGTTCATCTATGACACGTAAAACAGATGAGGTAATAACAATATTGTCATTGTTCAAGTCATTGGAAGATTGTGTTGAATGGTGAGTATTTCTTATAGCGTCCGTATCGTTTTCAGGCTCATTTACATTTTCAATCAATGAATGTACTTCTTAGGTAATTTTGCAATATTATATTGGTCACTGTCCAGTCTATTTCCCTGTGATTTAGGTATATTTGATTTTGAAACCATCCACAAGGCCGTTATATCGGTAAAAGATATTAAGCAAGCTTGCTCCATTCTGAGCTACACGACCTTTCGGCCCCTTGAATGAGAGTCAAACAAGTAATATAAATTACCATTTCCAAATTGCGACCGATATGCGATTACAAGTAATAATAGCTCCCTGACCATCGCAAGATTCCGTGAAGAAATCCAGTAAGCCATTCTTGGATTTGGATAACGGTCAATATTTTCATTCAAATGACCGCAAATCGAAGAAGTTTCATCGCAATTGTGTAATAAACATGAATGATTTAATATCTCAA
>JBAMAX010001461.1:0-19594 GCA_037043745.1 Chymomyza amoena | reverse complement strand
AATCAGGCACTGTTTTAGATTTCGATTCCGACAAAAACTGTCGGAAACTGTGCTCAATCCAACGAATCAAGGTTAATTTTCATTATATATTTTTAAAAAAACTGGTGCCTGTAAAGTCGGTTTTACGGGCGAAGATTTTACGTGACAACATCTTTTTCTCGGTAGAATATTTATTGATATGAATATTACAATATTAAATTGCACAATAGGAACAAGGAATTGAATGAAAATAAGAATTACACAAATTGTAACTAAAGAAATATATTTTGTTTACTAAAACATCGTACATGTAAACTAAAACTTAACTAATTCCTATTTGAGTGATTTTGTTGAGGATAGGACGATGATAGGAGAAATAGGAAATGAAAGGAAGTGTTTCTGCTGTAATGTGTCTTGCGAAAGTCAAGTCGATGGTTGTTTCTTTTAACGTAGTTGACTTAGAAACGTTTGATACGCAATCAAGATTATACGTATATTTCATGGAATTATGAAACGAGTTGTCAGACTTTACGTTTTCGTATAAATAAATAAAAAGGTATAAACGAATGGTTTGACAGAAGAAAGGCCGAACTATGCTTGTTAGCATGCAAACAAAATAACAAAATTTTGTGTTGCTAAGGTAGCGCAGTGCGAGTTTCTATTTGTGCATTACTTTTTCCGCAGTTGTAATGCAGATTTTCGGCAGATCACTGCTTTTCTATTTGCCTCCGCTTACAATCAATTACGTTTTCTGCGGAGGTAATGCAGTATTTCGGCAGACCGCAGAGGCTATCATCAGTTGCGCTCACTCAAAACTAAAAATAGCCACCGCTGTGAGAAGTGCCGGTTTGGTGCTGAGCGCTAAGCGGTGCGGCTGACGCTGTGCGTTGCTTGTTGCTGCGATTTACAAAAAGTCGCTGGTTCGTTTATAGATAAGAGCAAAGCGCAAACCAAAAATAAAATAGTTATTCAGTTGCGCTCACTCAAAACTAAAAATAGCCACCGCTTTGAGCAGTGCCGGTTTGGTGCTGAGCGCTAAGCGGTGCGGTTGACGCTGTGCGTTGCTTGTTGCTGCGATTCACAAAAAGTCGCTGGTTCGTTTATAGATAAGAGCAAAGCGCAAACCAAAAATAAAATAGTTATTCAGTTGCGCTCACTCAAAACTAAAAATAGCCACCGCTTTGAGCAGTGCCGGTTTGGTGCTGATCGCTAAGCGGTGCGGTAGACGCTGTGCGTTGCTTGTTGCTGCGATTCACAAAAAGTTTCTGGTTCGTTTATAGATAAGAGCAGAGCGCAAACCAAAAATAAAAATGGCACTTATCGTTACGATTATTTATCGCTAGACTTATCGTTACGGTTATCGTTATACTTTTTCAATGGTGCCTCCCATACAAACCTAATTTAAGACGTTGTCACGTCAAAATGTCTATTAAAATTGTGTATACATGCAAAACCAAAACAAGTGGAATAAAAGTAAGGTGTTCTGGATTTAGTCAAAACAGAACTTCGAAATGTGTATTGTGTTGTGTTGCACAAGTAAATTCGAAGATAATTTTATTAATGGATGGCTTAAATATGTATATAAAATAAATTGTACAAAATTGGTAAATAAATTAAAAATATTTGTCTCTCAGAGAGATGTTGGCAGAAAGAAAAATTAAATTAATAAAGTGGATGTTCGAAAACTTGAGGTAACTCTACAAGTGAACTTATCGATGGATTTTGGCGCACTTTTTAAAGAAACAACAATGATCTGTTTTTTTTTAGTTATCTATAGTAAAAAATTTTTTAAGCAAAACACAAACCCAACGTTGTCAAATGTTAGTAAATTTGCAAGCAATAACGATGTCAATTACAGGAAATACGACTGTAAGAAAGAAATGTGCCTGTTTATGCGATGATAATTAACCGCATGACCAAAACAATTGCGAAATGCTTATGTGAAATAAACAAACAACAATTCAACAAAGCGGAATGTAACAGAGAAGTAACTGAAGGCTCTGAAACTGCTGCTTAAAATAATTTGTTGACTAAAATAAAATAAACACATAGAGTTGGCAAAAATTTGTATGTTATACTTATAAAACTAAAATGAAAACTACAAATAGCTTAATCTTTTACAACGTGTCCATTTTTAAAAGACGGCTACTGAATGATGTAGCTTCCATTTAAATTTAGCGCCATATAAACAAACATAAACAACGCAGCTGCTTCTGGTCTAAATGAAAACGATTCGAAAATGATTTGAACTCAGCCGAAATCTAAAACACCATTTGATGGATTGCACTCGTTATGACTTTTCAAAACGAATCGAAATCCAGAACAGGCCTGAATAATTATGGCAGTCAAGAACTTCTGCTGGTGACTTTATTTTAATGTATCACCAATGTTATTAAGCAAATAGTACATAAACTGCATATATATATATTATTGAAATTATGACTGGTGAGGTCTAATGGACTCAAAGTACTTCAGCACAACACCAACAAACATACAAACAGCTCGTGGCGCTTGCTTACACATACATATGCATATGTGTAATACACATTGTGTATGTGGGAGTCAGCACCAGCTCGTCGTCCTCATTAATACTCTACAAAAATTCTTAAAACTCTTGCTTTGTAATAGTTAAAGTTAAAAAACTCATAAAAGATTGATATTGAAATATGAATAAAACATTTATAATATATTATCATAATATGCTGATTTTATTGTACGTGTCAGCCTCTAAATATGGCAGATGCTAGAGGTTAGATGTTGTCAGTGTGAATCATTATTTCACATCTTCAAAAAATCCCATGCGTTCCGCTTAAATGTGCCCAATGTGAACAGCATATAACGCCATTGTTATCGAAAATTCATGTACAATATTGTGAACTTTATCAAGAAATATCGATTTTACTTGATTAACCTTAAATTACAGTCAGCAGCGGATTTTTAATATATGCATGCGATTCCTTGTACGAAGTCAAGACATGGCGGTTGAAAAAGGAGATCTTATGGAACAAGTAAAGCAGCAGATGGCAGTTGCTAATGCACAAGAGATGTTGACAGTGAGTAAAGCTTGAAATGTTCAGTATTAATGTATTGCTTAAGTTACGTTACTCAGATTTTAAGAGTTTTACATATGTATTTTGCCTAGAAAATGACGGAGAAATGTTTTAAGAAATGCATTGGGAAGCCAGGATCATCTCTGGACTCGTCAGAGCAAGTAAGTCTAAATTATATATGTTTGTATACATTAGAGCTACATCTGCATGTGTGTGCATATACGTACATACATGTAAATATACATTTGAATGACTGCAATTACAACAAAGCATAGTTGTGCAAAAGGTCATCATGTGAAGCCTCATTTGATACATTCTGCTTTTTATAGCCTTTACTTTATGAACACAAAACAAACGGTATGTTAAGTTTGTGCAATCCGAAAATATGTAACATACAAAAGGAGACATCATCCGTCCGCCTAGATCTCAGACATGGTAAGAGGTAGATCAATCAAACTTACAGATAAGATCATTATCCTACCGGAGACAAGATACAGAAGATTAGTGCAAAAATACGATTGTGAAAGCATTTAAGACAAAACACTCGATAAATACCATCGACACGGCACCGTACAGTCCAGACCTGGCCCCGTGTGTCTTTTCCTCTTTCCAAAACTAAAATTGCCACTCCGGGGAACCCGTTTTAACTCCTTACCGACGATAAAACAAAATGCGACGAACAGTAATGAGGTTGATTGGTGTTAGCAGCTGCCGTAAACAAAGTTATTGACAGATCCCGCTCATTTTTGCCAAAGTCATTAAGTACATTCCTGCCAACATACAGAAACTCAAAATATTAAAAAATACTTAACGCACGCCTTTTAAATGAGGAATTCCATACTTTTTGGCACACTGTCTTAGTACTTCTAAGTTGCTTTGTGGTTGATGAGCATATGCATTACTCTGCTCTGTTTTATGAACGGATGGTATGGAATTTTTAGATGTAGAACTTACCTAACCCATCTTGCAAATGCTATGTTCTTGTTGAAAATAACATTGAATTTCGCAATAACATGGCTTTTTATTAGTGCTCGAAGACGAAAATTTCACACAAGTACTCTGACTACAGATATACATATAAATAATTTTCCGAGTTTTATTGCTATACTCGAGAATTGCTTGTGCACGCATATCGGGTCTTTTATTCTTGATGTTGCCGTAGGGCTCTTCATTATTCTTCGTGCCCACCACTGACCATATTTATATTATATAATATTTTATGAATATCTTTTTACGTGGTTTTCTTGAGTAACAAACGTAGAAAAATCTAAATTTTCAAGGCTAACTCGATGGCCTACTAGTTGATAAGACTAAGTTTGGTGCAAATACATTGTTTTTTATTTTTTTTGGCAGTACTACTACGATTACCAACTTTTATCTTTGAGTTGTCAGGGGAGCTGTGCCACGCCCCTACCCACAAATACGAAAACTGGCTTTTAGATTTAGAAATAGGTTCCTAACGACCCCTTCTTTTACTAATTTCCAAATAACACTCTTCGTTTACTTCGCATTAACTCCAGGAAGCGCGAAGAATTTCACAAAATGGTATTACATGACCGTCGACTAAAAGTTCGTTTGGGCCTTTGAAAAAGTGATGTATATTACAAACTGATGAAAAATTTCGAGATAAAAAGCATGATTCAATTAATGCAATTGGGGTACAACGCATCAGAAATACAATCATGAGAGGGGTTCATTCACCGAAAGTGAAATCTTTTTTGAGGATAAAAAGAGAGAGTAAATTAAGAGCGCTATGTGGAAATGTTTAACAGTTTGTTTGTTCTGGAACTGGAAAATTTCACTTACTTAATTAACCCCTGAATACAACATTTTGGTGACTCTTTTTCAATAAATTCAAACTGTAGATGAATGAATTACCATGAGTATACGAAATCTTAGCAAAAATAAGTGAATTTTTCTTATAATGGTGTTTATGTTGACAAAATGCAAATCAGCACCGTTTTTGTGACCTTATATGATCAAATATATTATGAAAAATGTTCTTTTTCACAAAAATTGCCCTAACTAGCAATCGGTTTTTAGTCCTGAAACATTGCTCTAACATAAAACATAACACCCATTACCGGAGAAAAAAAAGTTTTAAATTTATCGAGTAGTGCAATTAATAAACATTTTTTATATTATTATATTGACTCACAAAATATAAACTTTATTTTGAGACACCTTGTGTAGTATATAGATTGCATACAAAAATTTTCAGAACATATCCTGTGTTTAAATTAAAGTCTGTTAACGTTCTATTAAAGATTGTAACTTTTCTCCCAACAGAAATGCATATCTATGTGTATGGACCGTTTTATGGACTCATGGAATGTCATCTCTCGGTCTTATGGACAAAGACTTCAACGCGAACAGTCGAAAATGTGAGCAGAACCAATGAGATACACGACAAGCTGAGACACCAATACCATTGAGAAATGTGCGACGATATGTAAATGAATAAAATATGATTGATGCATCCGATAGTCTAAGTACGTTCTTAAAAATACAAAAAAGTAAGCTTCAAAATCCATTTCATTTCAGTTTAAAAACATCACGAGCCATTTAACTTTTTCATACTTAAAATATAGCAACTATCGCGCAAAAAACTTGTCACTCCTCATGCGGAAATAATCATGTTTGGGCATCGTTTCAATTTCATGAACAAAAAAATATTACAAATTAAAAAGTTTGAAATTTTATATTTGAAAAATTGTGCAAATATTAAAATTCTTTTCGACGATAAAATAAAGTTTGTTCATCATATCTCGTACGCTTCCGTTGGGTCTATAAATATAAAAAAAGTTATAAGGCCGCAGTTAAGTCTCAAGCTTACCTTTTGAAATCAAAAGAACCGTAGGCAATTTCAGTTTATTCACTATTTCAGTTTGTTCACTATTTCAGTTTGTTTCCTACTCGCTCGGTTTATGTCAATTGACTATGCATATTGAACTAAAATAATAACCTAATAAGTTTCTTGTCAAAATACAATTTTCATATTTCTGTTAACTATTTGTTTGCGCTTTGCATATTGTAGTATTTGTAATATTTGCTTTCTTCAAAGTTTCTAGAGAGAACAAAATAGACAGAGGAGACAGAAGAAAAAAGCGAAATTCTTGGGCTCGGTGAAAACAAATCGATATGAAGTATTGGCTCTGCCAGCGTTTGATTTGATGTTTATGCTTTCAATTATTTACCTTATGTTAATTAATTTTATCTTAAAATAATTTTAAGGTAATTACTACCTAAGAACTATACTTATATGCAGCAAAAAATACAAATTTTATTTTTCATTACCATTCCCTTAATATTGTTGAAAGGATTTAGTGCTTCATCATAGATAATAATCAGGCCTGTTTTAGATTTCAACTCGTTTTAAAAAGTCATAACGAGTGCATTCCGACAAATGGTGTTGTAGATTTCGACTGAGTTCGTTTCGACTTCGAATCGTTTTCATTTCGAGTGCTATCGATAACTAGCTGGCCAGCTATCGATAGGTTCACTTGTAGAGTAAAGCAGGGAATACACTATACAGCGTGTCGTACGGCGCGTCTGTTTATCGAGTTGTACGTTGTTCATACAAACGATACAGCAGACAGTGCAACCACATTTTAAAATTGAATTTTGTATAGAGAAAATTGTGCGCTAAAATGGAATCAAAAATATTTGCATTAGCTGTAATTGACGAGTTGTTTGACCAATATGATATAATAAATCCAAAAATCGGTCATACTCTTGCATGTCTCAACAAAATCGCGCATTACTTCAGTGCCCTCCATGTTTTGACGTGACAACGTCTTAAATTAGGTTTGTATGGGAGGCACCATTGAAAAAGTATAACGATAACCGTAACGATAAGTCTAGCGATAAATAATCGTAACGATAAGTGGCATTTTTATTTTTGGTTTGCGCTCTGCTTTTATCTATAAACGAACCAGCGACTTTTTGTGAATCGCAGCAACAAGCAACGCACAGCGTCAGCCGCACCGCTTAGCGCTCAGCACCAAACTGGCACTGCTCAAAGCGGTGGCTATTTTTAGTTTTGAGTGAGCGCAACTGAATAACTATTTTATTTTTGGTTTGCGCTCTGCTATTATCTATAAACGAACCAGCGACTTTTTGTGAATCGCAGCAACAAGCAACGCACAGCGTCAGCCGCACCGCTTAGCGCTCAGCACCAAACTGGCACTGCTCAAAAAGCGGTGGCTATTTTTAGTTTTGAGTGAGCGCAACTGAATAACTATTTTATTTTTGATTTGCGCTCTGCTCTTATCTATAAACGCACCTGCGACTTTTTGTGAATCGCAGCAACAAGCAACGCACAGCGTCAGCCGCACCGCTTAGCGCTCAGCACCAAACCGGCACTGCTCACAGCGGTGGCTATTTTTAGGTTTGAGTGAGCGCAAATGATTAACCCCAGCGGCGCATAGCCTCTGCGGTCTGCCGAAATACTGCATTACCTCCGCAGAAAACGTAATTGATTACAAGCGCTGCGTTTCGTTTGAGGGATTGTAAGCGGAGGCAAATAGAAAAGCAGTGATCTGCCAAAAATCTGCATTACAACTGCGGAAAAAGTAATGCACAAATAGAAACTCGCACTGCGCTACCTTAGCAACACAAAATTTTGTTATTTTGTTTGCATGCTAACAAGCATAGTTCGGCCTTTCTTCTGTCAAACCATTCGTTTATACCTTTTTATTTATTATCTATTGCCGAGAAAATTTTATTTTATTAAGAGATACGAAAACGTAAAGTCTGACAACTCGTTTCATAATTTCATGAAATATACGTATAATCTTGATTGCGTATCAAACGTTTCTAAGTCAACTACGTTAAAAGAATCAACCATCGACTTGACTTTCGCAAGACACATTACAGCAGAAACACTTCCTTTCATTTCCTATTTCTCCTATCATCGTCCTATCCTCAACAAAATCACTCAAATAGGAATTATTATTGTGCAATTTAATAATATTCATATCAATAAATATTATACCGAGAAAAAGACGTCACGTAAAATCTTCGCCCGTAAAACCGACTTTACAGGCACCAGTTTTTAGTCTATTTTTTAAATTTATAAATTGCTCGAAGTTGCTGGCAGCTGGTGCCCATTTATATATATTTATGTATCGGTACACAAAAAAATTATCGTCGTATGTCGTATGATTTCATACAGCAGCGCCACACACAATAAAATCGAAATACGACGCGCTCGATAAACAGACGTGCTGTACGACACGCTGTATAGTGTATGCCTTGCTTTACCACAAGTTTTCTAACATCCAATTTATTCATTAATTTTTTTTTCTGCCAACATCTTTCTGAGAGACAAATATTTTTAATTTATTTACAAGTTTTTGACAATTTGTTTTATATACATACATACTTTAAGCCATCCATTAATAAAATTGTCTTCAAATTTACTTATGAAACACGACAAAACATAATTTTCGAAGTTCTGTTTTGTCTAAATCCAGAACACTACTTTCATTCCACTCGTTTTCGTTTTACATGTACACAATTTTAATATAAAAATATATAATGAAAATTAACCTTAATTCGTTCAATAGAGCACATCTAAATTTTCTTAAAATATAAAAAATTAAAACAAAATTAATTGTAGTGGCATTAATGCGTTTATTTAAGTAAACAAAGCTAAATACATACAGACTTTTTCTGAAAGAAATAACGATATTTGTAGAAAAAGTCACCAAAATGTTGTGTTTTTTGGACTTTAGGGCACACATTATCGGCTGTGGTTATTTCTTCAGGTTACCGATTTTCATGATTGGGAGCATTATGGAAAGGTACTCTATTCTACTTTTGGAAAAAAAAATTGTTGTCCTTTTCACTAAAATAGGCCTAGAAAAAAAACAAGCTATAAGAGGATAATAAAAAAAAACAGATTTTGAAAGCTAAAACATTGCTCTAACATAAAATATAAGTCTCATCTCTAGAGGAAAAAAAAGTGTAAAATTTGTCGACTCGTGTTATATAGCTCCCATAGGGGTGTTTCAGACGACCTCGAAATAAATACAATTTATGAAGATATCGTAAAAAAATTTGGCATTCAAAAGTCTTTTACAGTTTCCAAGCACTGTACCATAGGACCGATCGTCCAAATTAACTTTATACAAAATTCGCTATATTTCGTTTTTTAATAAAGATATCGTAACCATACTTGGCATTAAGTGTACCAAATTTTAACAAAATCGGTTGACTATATCATTTAGCTCACATAGGGCTGATCTTCCAAAAAAAAAAATCCTTTTTTGGACAAAATTCGGTCCAAAAAAACGTTTTTATACAAAATTCGTTTGATTCGTTTGCTTGTAAAGATATTTGAACCAAATTCCGCATTCAGATATTCAGGCATGTTCTAGATTTCAATTCCGACAAGAGTTGACTCGTTATGAAAAGTTTGGCTTGCAGCTGTCGAAATGAAAAGTATTCTGCTTTGTTTACTTAAATAAACGCATTAATGCCACTAAAATTAATTTTGAATTATTTTTGAATGTTTAATGTAACGAAAATTTCGATGTGCTCAATTGAACGAATCAAGGTTAATTTTCATTATATATTTTTATTACAAAAAATGTCTATTAAAATTGAGTGTACATGCTAAATTAAAAAGAGTGGAATGAAAGTAAGGTGTTCTGGATTTAGACAAAACAGAACTTCGAAATGTGTATTGTGTTGTGTTGCACAAGTAAATTCGAAGATAATTTTAGAAGTAACTGAAGGTGACTCTGAAACTGCTGCTTAAAATAATTTATTGACTAAAATAAAATAAACACATAGAGTTGGCGAAAATTTGTGTGGATACTTATAAAAGTAAAATGTAAACTACAAATAGCTTAATTTTTTACAACGTATCCATTTTTAAAAGACGGCTGCTGTATGATGTAGCTTCCATTTAAATTTAGCGCCATATAAACAAACATAAACAACACAGCTGCTTCTGGTCTAAATGAAATCGATTTGAACTCAGTCGAAATTTAGAACACCATTTGTCGGAATGCACTCGTTATGACTTCTCAAAACGAGTCGAAATCTAGACAGGCCTAATTGTTTTCTGCTATGGACATAATTTTTAAAAGTTAAATTCATTTTACTTTGGAAGATCCTCGCGCCAACCTTTAAACAGCACTTGCATTTGCACTGTCATGTTTCCTAAAAAACAAAATTATTTGCAGCAGAGTGATCGCAGTACGCACTCGCAACAAGAACCGAAGTTATGCACAAGCAACTTCCTGTCTGTTGCGTTGCGAGCGACGTCAGCGTCAAAATATGTCACAGCGGCAGAAAATGTTGAATACAAACGTAAAAATCAAAAACGCAAATGTATATTTTGCCGATTACTAGACGTATTCACGCTTTATGTTGAGTTGAGGAGCTGAGGACTTTTATAAAAACAAAATTAAATTTTTCTAGACATTTCGTGATATGAAAAGCAACGAGTTAGCTTAAACTCGCTTAAAAAAAAGAGCACCAAATCTAAAATAATCAAATTTAATTAACGCAAGTAAAAAAAGGTTGTGCCTTTTTTGTGCAAAATTAACAGTATTAGACATAATTACTAGTTGTTGGATTTAACGTAAGTAATAGAGTAAAAATAGAAGCGAATTCGAAAATGCTGGGGTATACTCGGCTTAATATATGCTAGAACTGTTGTGAAGTCACCATAAGCATTTGAACCAATAGGTTTTCGTCCAAGGAACTGAGCACGTGTTGGCGCCAATCAACCGTATAGTACAAAGGGTAAATTAAGTTTGTGCCAGCCGAAAATGTATGTAACAAAGACACCTCAAAGTTACCTAAAATATGATGTGGGTGACTAGAGAACTCGATATGCCCATATCCGTTTGAACGCCTAGATATCGGTTTATTTTATTTTTTGATATCGGGGTCAAATTGTATAGCTCCGATAAGGGTGTTTTTTAGACGACCTCGAAAAAAAACACAAAAGTTTTAGATGGATAATTCGTTTGTTTAGCGTAAAATTTGGCTTTCGAAAGGCTTTTATAGTTCTCAAGCACTGTACCAAAATTAATCAAAATCGGTTGACTATATCATATAGCTCCCATTTGACCGATCGGCCAAAATAACTTTTTTTTATAGAAGATTCGCTATATTTCGTTTTTTTAACAAAGATGTGATCATATTTAGCATTTAGCAGTTTTTTAGAGCACTTAAGCAATGTACCAAATTTGAACAAAACCGGTTGACTATATTATAGCTCCCATCCGATCAGTCAAAAAAACATTTTTGGTTAAAAATTCGTCTGATTTTGGTTGTTTACGAAAGTAACCTTTGGTGTTCTTAAGCAATATACCGGATTTTACTGCAAGCTAGTGGTACAGGGTATCCCGAAGTCGTCCGCGACCGACTTTACGTACCCAATTTTTCTTTTCAGTTTTAATGATAATTTGCAGCAATATAATTTACAAATGAAAACAAACGCAAGAGAGAGGAAGCACAAACTCAAATTTTGTTTTTATACAATTAATAATAATATAATAAAAGTCGATGTAATACACAGCTACTTTAGCTACAGGTTTAATTTAATTTTTAATTGATGATTTTGAATTTTAATTCAATTTGTATTAATTTACAAATTTAAACAAACTGTAGAAAGAAGAAGAAAAGTCAACAAATCAACTGATATTTAAAAATTAAAATTTAATGTTTTTAACCAGAGTAATACAAATATTTATCTTTTATGTAAAAAAGTCAACGCAGTGCATTATTATATCAAGGCTTTCATGAATTTGACTGATGATTTCAATTTCATCGTTTTAACTTAACACTTCATTAACATTAAGTTGATTAAAGTTTATTTAAAAAAAAAAAATGTCAATTATTTTTAAACAAATAAATAACATTAAACTTGTTACAATTTAAAAAAATCAAATCCCACGATTTCGTCCACATGAATTTAATTAAGTGTATTGATTCGTATTTAATTACACGCATTTTCATCTAGCCAACACCAATTAACAACAAACAACGCCGAGAGGAACAACCATCGATTTGACTTTTTCAAGGCACATTACACTTGAAACACTTTCCTACTTTTACTGTCATTGACTAAATGATCTTAAATATCATACATGCATATAAGTTATAAATAAATTGTAAATAAAGATGTTTAATTCAGTTCATAAAAGTAAGCAATTTTTTATCAATGTTTCCTTATGACGTTATCATGTAAAATTATCGTCCGTAAAGTAATGAAAAAATTGGGCGATTTGGAATATTTAACCTTTTTTTTAATTTAAAGTTGACGATTCGAAACTGCTAGAACAAATTCTCGCACGTGTTACTGCAAATGTCAACTTTGACATTTGGAAATGTAGTAAAAAGTTAAGCTGCATTTATTTGCATTTTAATTTTATAGGTATATTCTCCAAATTTTCGCCAACTTTATAAGTTTTTTATTTTATTTTAGTCAACAAACTATTTTGAGTAGCAGTTTCAGAGTCGCTTTCAATTACTTCTCTGTTTTTTTTTCCATAAGCATTTCACAATTGTTTAGCTCATGCGGTTAGATATACATACGTTATCATTCTGAAGCAATCAGATGACTGTAGTTGACAAATTTACCAACATTTGGAAACGTTTGGATTGCATGCGCATAATCTTTCAACGGCACTTTCGATCATGGAGAGAATTTTTGAATCTGCCTATTTTGTTCTCTGTGTTTCTGGTTTCCATCTTCATCGTTTACACTGAATATCGTAATTGTTAGCGCCACCTAACACCTTCGTAAATTTGCAATATTATTTATATTGTTTTAGTTATACTTTAATTTTTGTTATATGAATATTGAAGCTGTAAGTTAACGCGAGACTTTTCTTTCCCCAAACTCCCACGCTATTACAAGTATTCCTGCACGTCTGTCATCGATCCCTCCATCGAAGGCGACACTGGACGCCACAAGCATCTAGGAGCGATCAGCGGATAGACCCTTGGTGACAAAAGGGGACACCGAAAGATGCAAGCACTTGGCAGCGTCAGCGGCTTCACCCTCAAAGACTCTCAGCGGCTACACCCTTGGCGACGAAAGGCGACACCGGACGATGTAAGCACTTGACAGCGTCAACTACGATCAGCGGCAACTCAGCCATAAAGACGGCAGCGCAGCATCCAGCATAAGCATAGTCAGCATTTATTAGTTGTAAATACAACTGTTGGAATATCTTAATATTAGATATACATACGTTATCATTCTGAAGCAATCAGATGACTGTAGTTGACAAATTTACCAACATTTGTCTAGTTCGTTCTAAGTCTGTACTCGCGTTAAACTTAATTCATTTAATAAAATTATTCTTTTAAAAGTTAATCGTGACCAGATTAATACTAAGTTATATAATAAAAGATGGCGTAAGTTAAAGTTTACAATAAAATCCGATATATTGGCTAAAAACACCAAAAGACATTTGATTGCAAATTAAGTTAAGTTACTGTAATGACTGAGACGAGCTCAGGTCTGGGATTTTTATTGCTTTGTATAGTTGGCAGCTCAGATACAAAATCATAGCTGGTGGTCGCTGAACAGGTATTTGAAACTGTTAAGCTACGGGGAAGTTAGTTAATAATAAGACCAACGGGGTTATATTTTACGTATTTGAATACTTTATTCTTACTAAATTCTTATAGTTACATTATGACTATATATACAAAATTAGTAGACTAAATATATTGATCATAATTATCTTAATTAAATATGATATTGATTTAGGTCGTAGGCCATATCTCACACCCAAAAACAAACTAATTTTGAACCAAATATGGTTTTTTGACCGATTGGCTCTGTGGAAGCTATATTTGGTACAGTGCTTGAAGACTATAAAAAAAACTATTGTGTGCCGAATTTGATCCCGATATCTTTATAAACTTTTTTTTAGAGGTACTCTAAATCACCCTTATGGGATTTGTCTTCTATAAAATAATAATAAGGTATATAATGTGAAAGTTTGGTTACTCTAGCTATTACCATCTCTGAAATCTAGGCGCTGGGTATAGGTATATCGACTTCTCTAGTTACCCCCTTTCTTTATTTATTTTTATGCTGCTTTCAAACGCGAAATTACATCGTATATCTAATGTCTCTGGTACGAGAATTCCCTTACTTTCATAATTTTTATAATAAATGATAATTGAGACGCCGATTGGACTTCAAAGTAATGTTAAGAAAAAAAAATTTGAATGATGTATATCTCCAGCTAATCCGGTTTCCAATCGCCCAATAGTGCTCATCCAATTGTTGAAAGTAACAATATTGTTAATGGCGCAGAAATTCTTTCATTAGTTCCGCCGTCTGCCTGAAATTGAGAGATAAAATAAGTTAGATTTTAAATAAAAAGTTGTTATAGCAAGCTAAAAACCAAAATAAATCTGCTAAAAAAAATAACTAAACTGAACTGCTCCCAAAAAAAAGAATACTTCGATGTTTTACTACTTAAATATTTGTGCTATATGTAATTACTAATGATTTCTTCAATATTATTTTGATTTTTCTACCAGTCGGACTGAGGTGTCATTCGACCCGTGCCGAAAGTCAGCCTGGCTGGGGGCCAGGTTTACAAACAGCCCAGTAGCTAACGGAGAGTCTCGAGTATTGCGGATCTCTGCCCGGGTGGACCGAATATTTCTCCGCAACTCGTGGGAAATGAGTAGCAATTTAAAAAAAAGTTTTGAAAGCACCGCAGGACAACCCTGCGGGAACTGTTGCGAAACAGTTTGAGGACCGCGACCTTGACGGGGATCGGCCCTTATTGGTGAAACCAAAAGTAACTCCTAACAGCAGAATGCAAGAAAAGAGGAAAGGTTCAGGAGGCCGCGTAGTGGGAACTACCCCACACCCGGCACCTGCAACCAGCACCACCGCCGGTAACGGGAAAACAACACCGTTACCGGGACGCGGCCACCCTGGCGGATTGGATGACCCATACCGAAAGGGGCTAAGTGGTGCCAAGGTAAAATGGAACTTAAGGTACCTACAGCAGGGAAAGACACCTGCTGAGGCACTGGCGTTGGCAAAGCAGCCACGTCGGGAAGAGCAGAGACCTACACCTGCTCCAAAGAGGCTGAGCAACACGCTCACGCCGCCATCCGACACCCCTCAGAGGGTGAGGGTGGAAAAGAAGACTGCAGAGATACCATCATCTGCTGTAGTAGCGTGCATGGCTTCCTCCAAAGCCACCCGAGAAGTCGAGGACCAACCCTCGACATCCCTGGTGACTAAGGAGGGACCTTCATACGCGGTCGTTGCCAAGATGCTGAAGGTAGCGATAGTGCCTGAGGAATACCCTCAGGTGATCCTTAACAGTGAGGAACTCTCACTGCTCGAGGACGCCATACTGGAGGAAATTTTAACATCGAGTTGGGACTCCCCAATTTCGTTCGATGGAATCCACTTCAGGGTCGGACACATGGTCGTAGACTGCTCCGACGAAGAGTCAGCCGAGTGGTTGCGGCTGGCAGTCCCATTCCTACGTATGTGGAAAGGAGTTTCGCTAGAGGCAAAGATGGGCGCCGACATACCGTCGGCGCATTGTATCACCATTTTCTGCACTAGGACAGGAGAGAAGCCGACGGAATGGGTTTTGAAGCTTATCCAAAAGCAAAACCGTCTGACTACGGAGCATTGCAGGCAATTGTCGAGAAAGAGCGAAGGAGGTGGTTTACTCCTCGTCCTCGGCATTGACGACATTTCTTGTGCCGATATTATTCGGACCGACCACAAGATTAAATTCCGGTTCGGAAGTATAACCGTCAAGGGTTTAAGAAAAGAAAAAGCAACTGCGAAAGGTCCGGATACACCGGCCCCACATCCCCAATCTGCTTCAGAAGAGGAGGGACTTAACACCTCCGACTCCCTAGCACATCTGGCGGATGACGAGGATTTAGACGTAACGGTGATCGTAGCGGGCGGCGACATTGGAGATCCAATGTCTTCGCAGGAACTGGCCATGGAGCTGGGCACAGAAGCTGAGGGGGAGTCCGGAGACAACCTCCAGACCCCAGACGGCAATGATGGAGCCGATCCTATGATCGGAAGTACAAGGATAGCCCAGGTGAACGTCCACCGTGCCAAAGCGGCCTCGGCCGTGCTGGCAAGGATGTTGGCACGGTTTTTAACAAATACGACTGCAGTAGCTAACAACACAACGCCATTATTAGAATTTTGGGCAGAAGTAGAGAGGGTAGAATGAGCAAGGTTGCATTGAAGGTGATATAGAGCGTTGAAGAGTATTGTTGTTACCCAAATGTAGCAAAGTGCGGTGCTTAGATCCACATTTGCGGCATCATCCAGACTTGCAGGCTGGACCTAGTGCCAGAAGAATCGATAACAAGTGAAGAATAGGTAGAGTTAGTTTTTTATTCTTTCCCACCTGAGCACTAGAGGAATAGTTAGTCATAGTGAAGTCCAAAGTCTCCAGGGTTCTGCATCGCTGCTCCAAAAAATAAGCAAATCGCTCCGATGATGGTATGAGATTAACAAATGTTGGCTCCTCCAGTTTTCCTCCCACTTTGCCAGGGATGTTTGGTCCAACTTCTGCAAAAGCACCTGCGTGAAAAAGCATCCAGCAATTTGTTCAATGTGGCCGAGACCTTTTAGAGCTCTAATGTGTGTATTATACCCTCAGCTTACTTGCAGAGCCGTCTGGTACCCGTGTGCATGAAAAACTAGACGGCGTTTTTTCAAATCGTTTTTGCAATAGATCTTAAGCGATGGTATTATTAGCCTCTGCAATTTCCAAAGATCGCTCTGCGTCCAAATCAGGGCCTTGCAAACACGATCGAAAATGCTGAATTTTTTCGATATTTGACAAATCCTGGTTGTTGGTGATGGATGGTGACAAACATCGAATAAAAATCTGCCCAATTCGTATAGCCACCACTTAAAGTTGCCATTTTAATGGCTGGTAACGAGGGCACATATCTCTGTCTTACAGGAACCCCAGAAGCAGGAACGGCGGTATAGTCATGAAGTGTTGCGTACAATGGCATTTGATAACCGTGTTTTCCGATTTGGGCCCGAATTGCTGTTGCGACCGACGCGGCTAATTCGTTAAAGTCTTCCCGTAATTGGCTACCGATTTCATCAGTCAATTTCTTCAAGACTGTCATGTGCTACATCAAAAGTCGGTTGTAAGTTTTCAATTTGCCTTAAACTTACGAATAGCATTTGCATGCCCAAAACACTTATAGCTCATTCGATTAGGTATTGCTCAATGTGGTTAAGCTATTACATATTGCACTCACTTTGCGCTTCAAAATAGCCGTGTTTTCCGATTTGGGCCCGAATTGTTGTTGCGACCGACGCGGCTAGTTCGTTAAAGTCTTCCCGTAATTGGCTACCGATTTCATCAGTCAATTTCTTCAAGACTGTCATGTGCTACATCAAAAGTCGGTTGTAAGTTTTCAATTTGCCTTAAACGTACGGATAGCAATTGCATGCCCAAAACACTTATAGCCTCATTCGATAAGGTATTGCTCAATGTGGTTAAGCTATTACATATTGCACTCACTTTGCGCTTCAAAAAAACCACCCTATTTGCAGTTTGATCTGCTGAAGCAATGTCACCTTCATTAGACATAGTTAAATAAGCAAGAAACGATATAAGCGACAGGGTGTTTGTATATACGACTGCGTATTTATTTTATTTAGCTTTTCCACCTGAGACATATCACGGACAATAATGTCCGCAATATTACTTGTTGTTGATATCCAGCGCCATTCAAATGTTTTGGATATGAAACTTAATTTCTCATTTCAGCGCGTCTACAGCACATTACTGGTGCCATAGTGGCATGTTTGAGTGGTGCAATTCTTGCCTTGGGCGCTATAAGTGCAACGTCGTATTTCAATATTTGTGTTTGTGATTTCTATAGTATATACGCGGCTGCAGCGTAGACTTTGCTGCTAGCATCACAAAATGTGTGCAGCTCGATTTTTGAAGCTTCGACGAGTATAACCTTTATATACGGTACTTAGTTAAAAGTTTAAGCTCAATTAACCCGTCATGCCAATTATTAGTCGATTAGCCTTTTATAACTTCGTCTCATCCTATGCCAGATTCCCAAATATCACACATCAATATGCGCCTTTTTATGGTTTTGGGCAAAACCAAGCCAAGTGGATCGTATACCGACAGCTACCAGGTTTTTGCTTTTTGTGGGTATTCTTTCGCTGTTTAATTGCAGATGCTGTGCATTGTTGACAAACTATAGGTGAAAATATCGCTATGAACATACCATATTAACTCAAGAGCCTTTTGAGAAGTATCCAATTTGTCACCTAAGATTAACTTGATTGGCGATCCGCGTAATCTTTCTGGTATTTTTTTGAAAGACTTCTATTGTTTGTTATCAAGTCTCTTAATTCGAAGTTTGCTTCAGCGTGCACTTTTAATACAGAGTTGATTTTCTTCACAGCATCTTTCATTGTCGGTTTGGAATCCAACTAGTCGTCTACTATTACCTATCGACTCATCGCACTTATGCCACCATTTTTTTAATCGGTTTGCCGTATGGCCATCAGAGCATTCTTCGAGTTCTCCACGAGCTCACCTCGGGTGTTGTAACACGTTCCACGGAGAAGCTTTTGAGTCGGGCGATAGGACAAGCCCGGTGGCTGTTGAATGGTATTCATATCTTGAAAATCATGTCTTTTGCGCGGTCCTTTTTCCGAAAACTGCTTGATCCAAAAAGGACGTAGCAATGGCATTAAAAATAAAATGCAATTTGACCCGTTTCTTCCAAACATTGTGGCTTTAATTTTGATGCCGCTGCGATGGCTTGTATCAATAAAAGGCACACAGTTTTCTATATAGTCCATTACCCACTTCTAGTTAATTTCTGACCATTGGTTGTTGGTCCATTGGCACGGTGTGATAGTGATATTTGTTTGTTATGGAACAATTAAAGGCATTGGTTAAAGCCCGCGGCAAACTTAGGACTTCTATGACGCGCCTGTTGACTTGGGCTGAGTGAGATGAACCAACTACACCGGCAGATGGAGGATGTATAAATTACCGTATATTTGGAAGTATTTTGTGAAACTCCTTAGCTATTCTCGAACATGTAGATGGGTATGTATTTCATTAATCATTTTTCTGGTGAATACTTTGATTTATTTTTGCAGTAGTTTCGTTTTGATGTGTCTGTATAAACATAGTGGGGTTCAAATGAGTAACGAACATGCAAGATATGATCAAGTTGTTTTCTCTCTCATACTCAATTTCAAGTAATACAACAAACTGTCCATTCAGTATACAGTCCGACGGAAGAAGCCGATGACCCCGTAAAAGATAATTTATATTATATGCGACACCACAATAATCTTTGGAGATGTTAACGCCGAAATTTTAAAAGAATATTACATCAAACATGTACCTATAATGCATAATGTACCAATATGAAAAAAAACTGGTGCCTGTAAAGTCGGTTTTACGGCGAAGATTTTACGTGACAACGTCTTTTTCTCGGTAGAATATTTATTGATATAATTATTAAATTGTACAATAGGAACAAGGAATTGAATGAAAATA